>VMRM01000049.1:380000-600098 GCA_010277075.1 Poeciliopsis retropinna | reverse complement strand
AAGAGTCAGGTGATTAATTTTCTGCTGGGACAGGCTAAGATGGCCGTGTACATCAGTAGGAGGAGGAGGGTAGAGGACGGGTTGACCTTTGACCTGGTCTCTGTCTTTGTTAATCTAGTGAAGTCCAGGCTTTTGCTTGAATTTAATTTTTACAGGTCGGTGTCAAATCTGGATACTTTCAGTTACATTTGGAGTTATGAGGATGTGATTTGTAGGGTGACAGGGGGAGAATTGGTTTTTGGAAGGTTGTTGATGTAATTTATTTATTTGTTTTTTCTTTTTTTTCTTTTCTTTGTTTAGGGTGTTTTTTTTTGTTTGTATAATATTGTGATAATCGTGTCATTTATTGAATGAAAATAAACGTTATATTTAAAAATCAAAATCAAATCTCTCTCTCTCTGTTTCCTGCAGCATCATCAACGGCTTCGCTTTGCCTCTGAAGGAAGAACACAAAATGTTTCTGATCCGGGTTCTGCTGCCGCTCCACAAGGTCAAGTCTCTGAGTGTGTACCACCCTCAGGTGAGTGTGTGGTTCTGCTGGTTCTGCTGGTTCTGCAGGCTCTGACCCGGTTCTGCTCCCCAGTTGGCTTACTGTGTGGTCCAGTTTTTGGAGAAGGACAGCAGCCTGACGGAGCCGGTGAGTTTCCCGCGGCAGCTTCCCCGGCCCGGCGGCCGCTCCCTGCTGACCTCTGACCCCTAACCTCCCAAGGTGATCATGGGCTTGCTGAAGTTCTGGCCCAAAACCCACAGTCCGAAGGAGGTGATGTTCCTGAACGAGCTGGAGGAGATCCTGGACGTCATCGAGCCGGCAGAGTTCGTCAAGGTGCAGGAGCCGCTCTTCAGGCAGCTGGCCAAGTGTGTGTCCAGCCCGCACTTCCAGGTACCGGAACCGGAGCCGGGCCGGCCACGGCGGGGAGGTTCCGGTTCTGATGGGGGTTCCGCTGTGGTTCCAGGTGGCAGAGAGAGCGCTGTACTACTGGAACAACGAGTACATCATGAGTCTGATCAGCGACAACGCCGCCAAGATTCTCCCCATCATGTTTCCAGCTCTTTACAAGAACTCAAAGAGTCACTGGAACAAGTACACACACACACACTGTTACACACACTGTTACACACACACACTGTTACACACACTGTTACACACACACACTCTGTTACACACTCTGTTACACACACACACTCTGTTACACACACACACACACACTGTTACACACACACACACTGTTACACACACTGTTACACACACACACTGTTACACACTCTGTTACACACACACACTCTGTTACACACACACACACACACTGTTACACACACACACACTGTTACACACACACACTCTGTTACACACACACACACACTGTTACACACACACACACTGTTACACACACACACTCTGTTACACACACACACACACTGTTACACACACACACACACTGTTACACACACTGTTACACACACACACTGTTACACACACACACACACACCCTACACACACACACTGTTACACACACACACACACACTGTTACACACACACTCTGTTACACACACACACTGTTACACACACACACCCCTACACACACACACACACTGTTACACACACACACTGTTACACACAGACACTGTTACACACACACTGTTACACACACACACACTGTTACACACACACTCTGTTACACACACACACACACACACTGTTACACACACACACACACCGTTACACACACACACACTGTTACACACACACACTCTGTTACACACACACTCTTCCTCCTCCTCTTCCTCAGGACGATCCACGGTCTCATCTATAACGCTCTGAAGCTTTTCATGGAGATGAACCAGAAGCTGTTTGACGACTGCACTCAGCACTACAAGGCCGAGAAGCAGAAGTAGGTTGCAGGAACCAGAACCTCTGGACTGGACCGGACCAACAGAACTGACCTGTTTCTGCTCCTCATGCAGGGAGAAATACAAGCTGAAGGAGCGGGACGAAGTGTGGATGAAGATCGAGGATCTGGCCCGGCAGAACCCACAGGTAGGGCTGAGGATGAGGATGATGATGAAGGTCTCTGGATTCATGTCTCCTTCTGTTTACCTGCAGAGCAATAAGCTCCACCCCCTGCGGCCTGGACTCCACCCACAGGAAGAGGTGAGTGATGCTCTCTGTGTGTGTGTGTGTGTGTGTGTGGTGTGTGTGTCTCTTGACTCGCGCTACGTTCCAGTTCCTGATGTTCAGCGATGGCGGTCTGGCCTTCATCTCCATGGAGACGGAGACGCCGACAGCGGAGGACATCCAGCTGCTGAAGAAGACGGTGGAGACGGAGGCGTCCCAGGTAGACGCACCTGTTGACCTGAGCTATGTTAGCTGTGCTAGCTATCTAGCTAGTGGTGGCTAACCAGTTCTCGGTCCGCCCTGCAGGGGGCGAAGGAGCTGCAGAAGGACAAGGCGCTGATGCGCAGGAAGTCGGAGCTGCCGCAGGACGTTTACACTATCAGAGCTCTGGAGGCGCACCAGCGGGCCGAGGAGTACCTCACAGCCAATCAGGAGGCGCTCTGACCCCCATGAGGCCTCGCCCTCTCCGCGGCTCCGCCCCCTGGTGGCCGGACCCAGTAGGACACTACAAGCTCCGCCCGTCTGTCCATGTGCCGTGTCTCAGCGCTCCACTGTGATTGGACATCAGCCACAAGCCACGCCCACATCTCCCCTGAGGCTGCCGCGGTTCAGACTGCCGCCGAGCGCCTGAACGCATCGTCGGAGTCCTCAGCGGGAACCCGGAGGTGCGTCCTGATTGGCTGCTCTGGCCCCGCCCTGTTGTGGTGTTACCATGGAAACTGTGGGGCCTTCAGGCTCCTGTTGTGCTCTCCTGCACTTGAACGCAGCGTGGATGAAATGTATGTCTCGGTGACCTCTGACCTCAGTCAGCCAATCAGGTTTGAATCTGCAAAGACACAGTGAGTGTAGGCGTGGCCTCCGCCAGGGCTACCGCCAATCAGGGCTTAGACCCAAACACCAGGAACCGGGCCCGGTTCTAGTGGTTCTGGTGGTCCGTCACCACAGGAAGTGATGCGATGGCTGCAGGTTTCTCCAGGCGTTTCCGACATGAACTCTGATTGGTCAGAGGAAACAAGTCGTCTAATGAGGTGGGGGAGGGGCCTTTGTGATGACCACGCCCCCGCGAAGGCCACGCCCACTACACTTTTTTTTTTTCCTTCATAGCTCTTCCAGCTGTTGAGCCGGCATGTCATCATCCCATTGGCTGTGATAAGCTCCGCCCCCACCGCACATGTCGTGACACCACCAGGCGGCGCTGTTCCAGATGTTTATTGAGCATCACACGGTGATTTGTACAGATGTTCATGTACAGCAGAAATAAAGCAGATCCCGCCCACATGTATGACCACTTCCTGTTTCTACACACAACAGGAAACGAGAGCAATGAGACGGGAAGGAAGCTGGTCCAGACTAAACCACAGAAGAAGAAAGAGTCAGTAAACATTAGTTATCTGGGTCGGATTGGAACCAGGAGCGGCCGAGGCTGCAGCTGCTGGCGGTGCGTTCAGGGTCCTGTAGGGATGGCGGTGCGTTCAGGGGACGTGGTTCCGGCGCAGCGTCCGCAGCCCGGCAGAACTCTGGCGCTCCTGCAGCGCGTTCTGGACCAGATCGCTCCACTGGGCGTCAGAGATCTGCTGCGCCCAGGGCGGCACGCCGAGCGAGGGCAGCGCCACGCCCGCCATCGTCCTCTTCACCAGCTCCACATGGGCTGCAGACAGGAAGTGATGTCAGATCACACTGCTTAGGGTTAAACAGGAAGAGTTGTTCTGTACGACCTTTAACCCGATCTGTTCCTTTAATGGTTCCTCATCCATAAGCAGGAGAGCAGAACCTAGAGCGGGTTCTGGGACCTCTAAGCAGGATCCTAAACCTGATCCGGTTCCTCTGATCTCATGTCTCACCTGGATCCATGGGGATGGACGCCCGGCTTCTCTGCGCCGCCGCCCCCTCTGGGTCCTCCTCCTCGTCGCTGTCTGGGGGCGGAGCTTCAGGTAGGTGCAGACCCATCACCTACAGGGAACCGCAGGTGAGACGGTGCACGTCAGCAGGTGGGAGAGCTGCTGGGTAGATCTCACCTCTATCCTGTGCTGCAGCTCCTGCAGCTGCTCTGAGTGGGACGTGTCCCCCCTGTCCTCCTCCTCCGGCTCCCCGGGTCCGTCCGGGTCCTGGTTCAGAGGCTGGTAGTAATACCCCCCGCCGCTCTCCTCCTCCTCCTCCTCTTCCTCCACCCCGTCCTCCCCCCCAGGCAGCACCGCCCCGTCCACCGGTCTCTCGTCCTCCCCCAGCTCGTCCTCTGAGCTCGGCAGCACTCTCTCTGGTCCCATCGCTGCGCGGCACACTTCCATCCACGGGACGCAGCCCTGCGGACAGACAGACAGCTGAAACAGACCGTCCCTCGCAGGAATCCTACAGTCTGGGTCAGAACCAGTAGAACCTGCTTAGAACCCGGTGGTTCTGCTGGCTCTGACTCCTTCCAGTTGCGGTTCCAGAACCAGCCGCCGCTACCTGATAAAGGAGGAGGACAGCAGAAGCTAACGGCTAACACAGCTAGCAGCTGCCAGCCTCCAGATCAGTGACTAGCTGGTTAGCTAGCTGGTTAGTCCGGTAGTTGGTGTCTCCCAACAGAACCTCTAGTCTTCGCCTGTCCTCACCTCTCTGGGTCTGCTTCACCTGGAGTTAGCTGTTAGCCTCTGCTGCTAGGCGCAGCGGGTGATGCACCAACACTTCCTGGTGCGTCACAAGTAGCAACGGAAGTGCTTTCCAGAAGATTTTTTTTTTTGACAAACTTTATTGAACAAAAAAAAAACTGATGGCCTTTCCTATCAGAGTGAAAACATTATGTGAAGCTTGTAATAAATGAACTTCGCAGTAAAATAATAAAACTAAGATCCGGACTTTGGTTGTGCTTTGCTTGGAAAGAGGCTAAAGGAAGCCACACGGTGGCGCCAGAGAGCAGCAAACCCGCCGTGAAGAACCGGAAGTTTCTGATAATCTTCAAGAAAATAAAACCTACATTTTTATTTTGCAAAAGTAAAAATGTAAGTCTCTCTCTACTTAATTTTAAAGTTGAGAATTGTGGTTATTGTACAATTCAGTTGGAAACAACTAAATATTTGTTTTATAAATGTAAAGTATGAAACTTATGGAATCAACTTCAGAACTTTCTGTCCTCTAAAACAAGAAATTTGGATTTTATTTCTTTACAAAACATTCAGTTCGGTTTGTGTATCAAAGAAAAACAATTCTAATGATTATAACAAAATATATCCATAAATGTCGCTATGCAAAATGCTGCCTCTCAAAAATGAACTTTCGTTTTTTAAAAGATGGAGAATTTAAATGCAATTAAATTGTATGAAGAATTTCAATTAGCACTTTATTTTTTCACTAATCTTGGTACTTTGTAGCTTCTGTATCCTGTAAACAGCAGGAGTTGAGGTTTTTTTTAAATGTTCGTATTGATGTGTTGTTCCAGATTGTCATTGTTATTCTTGTTTATTCAATAAAATAGAAAATAAAATTTAAAAAAAGAAGTACAGATTTAAACGTTTGTTTAAACTTAACATTTACAACCTTCTACTGAGGAGAAAAAAAAAGAGTTTTATTTTCAGGAACTCAATTAAAATTGATTTTTCTCAGACTGACCCAAAGCTTCTAATTTTTATCTCTTGGTTCTGCAGAACCTTGAGATTAATTTAGAACCGGTTCTGAAAACTGGAGGAACCAGCAAGGGAACTGCTCAAGTTTCCTGATTGGCTCATCTGGGGGTCTGGAGGTCACGACCTGGCAGGAGTTCAAAGTTCAACTTCTTCTTTCCTGGGATGCTGCAGATATTAATGGATTCATTCAGTTGTTGTTTTAATTTTTCTGGACCTGTAAAAGGTTCTGATCCAGAACCAGAACTTTCTGTTTGATCCCGTTTCCTGTTTTGGTTCCTTAGCAAAAACAAAGAGTGACGTCATCATGCCCAGACCCAGAACCGTCCCTGGCCCGATCAGATAATTTGGTTTCTATGGCGATGGCACTCGTAGAGGATCGTGACCGGAAGCTACGTCACAGCTAATCGTCCAACATTGAAGAGGAGTCACTCCGATGAAGATTATCTGGTTTCATCTTAATTGATCAGATTAACTTTTATTGAACTTTAATTAAAACAGGCTTGTTCAGGAATGTCACGCGCTCTTATTTATTTATTTCATGAAGCAAAATGTTATGTAATGGCGGTTCAGCAGGTCAGGCTTTTCTGCTCAGAGTGAGGCCTCCTGTCTGTCCTCCCATCTGTGCTCCGTAGTAAAGCTGCTCACCTGCAGGATCCACCGGGACGCCCGGACTCCCTCCACCCGACCGGCTGCAGGAGCTCCAGGCCTCCGCTACCGCCTGGGTCCGAATCAGAACCGGTTCTGATGCTCGCCGTCCCGTTGGACCCGAACCTGCTCTGGCTTGCGGAGGAACCGTGGAATGATGACATCAGCGCGTGACCGTGTGCCTGCTCCGCGCGTGAGCTGATCGATCGCCTCTCAGGTTAATTGACTGATTGAGCGGAGAGCCAATCAGGGTCGATCAGCTGGTCCTGCTCTCTGATTGGTTCGGCACGGTTCGGTTCTGAGGTCCTGGAGACGTTGAAATCCTCCAGGTTTTGATCAGATCCAAAGTGAAATGATGAACCACCGGACCAGAACCGAAGCCGGTCCGCCTCAGAACCTTCTGATTCCTGTTCTGGTTCTGGTTCTGATTTGGTTTGTGTTTGCTTCTGTTCCAGCTGACCCGCTGACCCAGTGCCCCCCCCGCCCAGTGCTCCCAGTGCTCCCAGTCCGGATGCTGGCGGCTTCCATCCAGGTCAGCGGGGAGCCGCTGTCGGCGGTCGAGGTTCAGGATATCTGCGACCGGCTGCGGGAGGACGGGGTCCGGCTGCTGTCGGTCCGCGGCTGCCGGCTGTCGGACCGGGACTTCGGCCGGCTCTGCCGCGGCGTGGCCGCCTCGCGCTGTCTCGCGCAGCTCAACCTCAATCTGGGCGTGGTCTCCAGCATCGGCCGCGCGCGCCACCTGGCGGACGCCTTGACGGCCAACCGCTCCCTGCACACGCTGTTGTGAGTAGCCGCCTCCTGATTGGCCGGGCGGGGTCGGGTCGGCCTGATTGGTCAGTGACGGCTTATGACGCCCCCCTGTAGCCTTCATGGCAGCCCGCTGCTGGACGCTGGCCTGGAGGCCCTGAACCCGGCGCTGGCCGCCCACCCGGCGCTGGTCTGCCTGGACCTGGGCGACTGCCTGCTGGGGGATGCGGCGCTGGCGCTGATCTGCGGGATGCTGCCGCCGGACGGAGCCAAATCAGGTAGGACTGAGACTCAGGTTCCCCAAGGGCCCTGAACGCACCACGTCCTCCTGGAGCTGATGATGACATGACACACCTGCAGCCCAGGTGACACCAGGTGGTACTGATCATTGAGAAGATGAATGACCAATCAGATTACAGGAAGATTTGATTGGCCATCGCTTCTGAATGCTGTTAACACCTGGGATTAACCAGTTATTGATTAATAATTTTAACAAGTAATTAACCAGTATTGAACCTGTGATCAACCTGTAACTAACCTGTTATTAAGCTGTTGCTAAACAGCTTGATCACCCAAATGTTAACCAGTTATGAACCAACCAGTTCCAAAGCAACCTGTCGCTTACCAGAACCGGTCCGGTCCGGTCCGGTCCGCCCCTCCAGGTCTCAGGGAGCTGACTCTCAGCGCCAACCCACGGATCAGCACCAAGGCCTGGGCCCGGTTCTCGGTGGCGGTGGCTCACAGCTCCCAGCTCCGGGTCCTCAACCTGGACTACAACCCGCTGGGTAAGGAACCGGAACCGGAACCGGAGCCTGGTCTGGGTCTGGTTCTGATGGGTCCGGTTCTATCTACAGGGGACCAGATTGCAGCCATGCTAGCGGTTGCCGTGGCGTCCAGTAGAACCCTGGAGGTTCTGGACCTGGAGGGAACCGGACTGACCAACCAGTCGGCGCAGGTCAGCAGCTGCAGCTTCTCACCATATTCTTCCTCCTCTTCCTCAGGGCTGACGGCACCGTTCTGGTTCTGGTTCTGCAGGTGTTCCTGGACATGGTGGAGAACTACCCCACCTGCCTTCGGGTTCTGGTTCTGGCCGAGAACGAAGTGAGTCCGGAGCTGCAGCAGCAGATCAGCGACCTGCTGTCTGAAGGGGAGGAGGACGTCCGCGAGGCTCCGCCCCCTCTGCCAGGCCACGCCCCCAGCGGCGCCCTGCAGCCAATCAGAGAGAAGCCCCTCCCCTGGCTCCCCCACAGCAGTAAGGGCTGAAAGCGGTCCAGATGGAGCCGGTTCTGTTGGACCCGCACCAGAACCGGCATCCTTAGTGTGGTGTTCACTGTCCTCTGGATCTGTAGAAGTTTCATGTTGTCTGGTGTTGATCGGATCCAGTTTTCCAGCATTTTGTATTTATTATTATTCTGTGGTTCTACTCAGGCTGGGTTCTGGTTCTGGATTCAGTCAGGCTAAAATTTGAATTAATAAACTGATACTCTATAATAACCCGGCTGAAAGGAACCGGACTGAACCTGGCGATCTGAACCCAGAAACCTGGTTCTAAAGTCTGAATGACCTTTGACCCCACAGACTCCAGTCCGCCCACTGTCACGCTGACGTCAGGAGTAGGTGAGAGCCTATTGGCTGAAAATGAAATATGACCACGCCCACTTCCTGCTAGAATGTCATCGCTTCCTGGCCTGAATGTTGGTCTGCTCCAACCTGATTGGTGGGCATGGGGAGGGGGCGGGGCTTGCTGACAGGCTGTGATGATGTCACAATAAAAACAGTTTACAGCTTGGTAAGGACGGCTCTGATTGGTTATTTCTGCTCAGCAGGTCCAGAACCAGAACAGAGTGAAACAGATTTATTGAAGGCGGCCCAGATCGGTTCTGGTTTAGTTCACAGCAAAGTTCTGATGACTTCGGACCACCGTCATTCAGCCGGTCAGAGAAAAATGAGCTGATGTCATTTCACAGTTTGTAAGCCAGCGATGTTTAGCTTTGTAACTGAATATTTAGTTTGAAATGTTGACATTTATAAATGAATAAAAAAACACTGAAATGAACTCAAACTACTGCTGTTAATGTTTGACAATCGGCGCCCCCTGCTGGACCACCGGGGTCCGACGGGTCAAATGGAATCTGTACAAGAAGCAATAAATAGAATATCTTACAGTATTTACAGAACAACAAACCCGGTTCTAGGAACCAGAACTTCCACCTGACTCAGTTCACCCCCCCGACCCGATCCGGATCCATCCAAGAAATGTTCCTGTTGAAGAACGGTCGTCATGGTAACGCCTTCCTGAGTATAAATTCTGATCCAGTCAGGTCCGGTTCCATGATGCAAACCATCTGATCAACGTATGACGTCATAGTGCGGGTGGACCTGTGACCTCTGACCTCTCTACACAACTTCTATGTTGAGCTTCTTTTTCTGAGGTTCTTCTGCATTCAGGAAGCTGATTCGATGCTCCGGCTGGTTGCCGGGTTCCTGGCTGCTGCGTGGCGATGGGGGCAACCAGCAGGGGGCGTGGCCACGGCGTTGGCAGGGGGCGTGGAGGACCAAAGCGGCGGTCAGCGCCACCACGCCTACAGACACGCTGGTCAGAACCAACACAACGACGAGTTGCAGGTCCGACAGTCCGCCGGCGCCGTGCTCCTTCACCGTCACCTTTACCTTCCTGTTGTCATGGTGACCAGTGTCCCGGGCCCGCGTGGTCCAGACCGGCGGGCTGGCGTTGGCGGGGCTCGGCGGCATTTCGCAGGTGGTTCCGGTGAATCCCGGCCTGCAGAGGCAGCGGAAGCCTCCGGCGCGGTCGAGGCAGCGGCCGCCGTTTCGGCAGGGCTGGCTGGCACAGTCATCCACGTTTACCGTGCAGAACCGGCCCGAGAACCCGACCGGGCAGAGGCAGGAGAACCGGTTCACTCCATCCATACAGGTGGCGCCGCTGGCACACGGCCCCATCGAGCAGTCGTCGATGTCGGTCTCACAGCGGGGCCCCGTGAATCCGGCGAGGCAGCGGCACACCAGCTCTGATGCAAAGCCGTCAGCGTCCTCACACAGGCCGCCGTTTTTACACGGAGACCTGGAACCAGAACCAGATGGGACTTAAAGTCCAGACCAAGAACTTCAAATGATTCTAGTGAACTACCATAAAATACGTTGGATCATCAAAAAGTCATATCACAACAGAGATGATACATGCTAATGTTAGCTTAGCCCTCCGACCCTCAGACTCTGTGGACCTGTTGGTACCAGTCACCTGGTCTGGAGACACGGCCCCTTCCTCCTCCGGCAGGTCGGACCATGAAAACCGTCTGGACACAAGCAGCGGAAGTCACCGCTGTCCTCCAGCAGACAGGTGGCGCCGTTGAGACAGGGCTGCTGGGAGCACACGCTGAGGTCTGACAGGAAACACACAACAGGCAGCGGCGTCAAGAAACACCAAGAGCGACGGGTTTCTGACGGGTCAGTTAGCCGCAGAGACCTTTGTCGCAGAATCGGCCGCCCCAGCCTGGCTGACACGCGCACTGCCACGGCTGCAGGCAGGAGCCGTGGACGCAACCCGGCATCGTCACGCAGCGCTGGCACAGCTCGCCGTCCCAGCCTGGGTCACACCTGGACACAGAGATGGAGGAATTAACCATGAAAGGAGACAAAAACAGTTCCTGTGGTTTCTGCACCGCAGCCGTAAAAAACATGATGAGTTTCTCTGATGCTGAGACATTAAATGATCCTGGAAATGTTTTCCAGCTCATAGAAGGTCCGCTCTGGAATGGTCTTTATGTTGCTCTGAAGGTTCAGGTCAGAGGTCAGCCTGGTCTCTAGTTTCCAGCTGGAAGAACTGAACTAAACTGTGAACCTTTCAAAATAAAAGCTGTTGGTTAACATCAGTGAACCGTTTGGTCTACAGGATGCAGCCAGACTGAGGGAGGATTTCCTGTTACACCTGGAGACCAGATCTGACCAGGCTCAGTGGCGATCAGCAGGTCGGTATCCGTGGAAACGGGATTTAACCTTTGACTTGCTGGTTCTGATGATGTCTTACCTGCAGACTCCGAACTCATCACAGCGGCTGTTGGTAGCGTTGCAGCTGCAGTCGCTTCCTGTGGGGAGAACGGCACCGATCAGAGAAAATGGTGGGGAAAACAGGAAGTAGATAAATCCTATCAGAATAAAGTGTCTGCTGGGAACCCAGTTCTGATCTGGGATGGTTCCAGTTCCAGGGTTAGCAGAACCCGAGACATTAAAGTTCTACAGCTGATCAGTGACTGGAATCTGAAATTGGGAAACAGCCGGAAGTTCACAGGAAACCACCAGGAAGCTTCCTGGACCTTTTCACAATAAAGGTCCAGGAAATCCTTCCCTGCAACATCTCTGAGCTCCACAGCAAGGAAGTCACTGATATGTGAATCAGTTTCCATCACGTTTAGAACCAGGAAGCTTCCAGCTGCTAGTTGGTAATGTGACCCAAAACCACCGGATCAGAACCTCCAGTCCTAAACTATTCACTCCTGCAGATTCAGAAATGTTTTCCTTTCATCCAGGAAGTTTGTTCCTTAAGACGAAAAATCTGGCTCTGCATTCTATTTTGAAAATTTATTGGGAATTCTTTCCTGTTGTCTCAATAATTAAAGGAAAGGTGTTCCAGAACCACACCAGAACCGCTCTGGTTCTGAACGGCTTCCTGGTTCTGCTGCTGATCCAGTTCAGAACCGATACTCCAGTAGAGGCCCAACAAAACCTTTAGAACCGGTTCTATCTCTGAGTGGTTGGACTCTGTCAGAGGTTGATGACAGGTTTGCTCTGTGTTTAGACCGTGACCTCTGACCTCTGGCCTTGGAGTGCAGCTGCCGGCCAGATCGGGTTTCGGCCAGAATGGAACTAGATTGTTCCAAGGAACGTCTCAGTAATCCGACCCGATCACTGCCACAACAACCGGCGGGCAAAGCAAGCCGTCCGCCGCCCGCCACGCGTCCCGTCGTCTGTCAGAGGTCAGAGGTTAAACTCCCGGCCTTACAACAGGAACTGGTTCAGAAAAACTGGTGAATCCAGAAACGGGAACACTGTGAGGATGAGCAGCTTTCCTTCTTCATCGTGGAGGAAGTCAGAGGGAGCAGCCAGGAAGTTACAGGAAGAAAACGATTTTTATGTCCATGAAAATCAGTTTGATAATCAATAAAGGTGAATAAAACAGGAAGCTCAAGGATTCCTGTTGGAACTAGAAAAGATAATAATTAACAAATGTGTTTTCTTTTGGTTTCAAGGTGAATTAATCAGTTTGGTTGTTGTTGTTCAGAAACATTGCTTCCTGATCAAGAACCGATCAAGATTATCGATGATCGGACAGAACCTTCTGGTTGTTCCATTAAAGCCCAGACTTCCTGTTTGGAAGCCCAGGTTTCCTCCAGGAGTCTGCAGATCATCTCCATACCTGGACCGTCTCTGCCTTTGGGAACCTTCAGCAGAACCTCAGGCGTACCTGGGTCATGTGACCTACCTTCACCTGGAGATGGGGCTAAGAGCAGCAGGCGCACGCAGCTCAGCAGCAGCAGGATGCCCGCACCTCGGATCGCCAACATGTCGGCTGCAGCGACAAGCCGTCCTACAACAGTAGAAGGACACGGTGAGACGGAGACCAGGTGAGGACAGGACCACCTACAGTACAGCTAGAGTTATTCCTGTAGTAAATGGAGCATTAGCAGGCTATCTGTTTCTTTTAGCTCAGAAGTTGATGCATGGATCTGGAAGAAATATTGGATATCTTAGATTTCATGTGTGCATTGTGTCATAAATAGTTTAAACAAGTTGGAAGTTGGTCTTCCAAACCAGAGTTCTGACTTTCAAACTGGAAGTTCGAGAATTTGGCCAGAACACATCACGAGGATCCTGTGGTGTTACTCCTGGTTCATCTGGGCCCCTGACACCCGGCTACAGACATTAGACCCCAGAGATGATCTGGTCTCTCTGTGAGGTCATCTTTCTGTCCTGGAGTGACCCTGAGCTCAGGAGATTTTTCTGGACATATCTACAGGTTGGAGGTGTAGCTGCAATTCGTGTGAAGTTGAACCGCCACTGAGGGTGAAACTTAAGCTGCCAGTGAGGGATAATCCTGCAGGACGCTGTGAGCTGGATTTCAGACGGACCAAGGGATGTGTCTTGGTTTCCAGTCCTGCATCCTGTGGTGCTCCATGTCAAACTTTTCCAAATGTCTTAACCTTTCTTTCTCCTTCCCCCAACATGGACAACAGAGATTAGGTCACGGTCTAATCGCTGTAGAGGACAGGGCTGTCAAGCAACTGCACCCTCCTCTGTCTCCACCAGACCTTTGGTCCAGCAGGAAGTGGGTATTCCTCCAGACCAGGAATCCTCGTGTTCTCAAGGGACATTGTCCTGAAGCTGCTAGGTGTGTCTCTGCTACTACACACCAGGGACACATCTAGCAGATGCAGGACAGGACTGGAGATGATCCAGGACACTCCACTTCCTAATCAAGTCATGTGACCTACCTGATCTTCTTCCTCCTCTTCTTCTTCCCGCTCTCTGTTTCCTTCAGTCTTGTTGCCGTGGTGACGGAGATCCGGATCCCTGTGCCCACACGGTCGACTGTCAGGCAGGAAAACAAGGAGCGGATCACTTTTCCAGAGATTCCAGGGAAGAGTGCAGCCTCTGCAGAGACAGGAAGGGACATGCCTGGATTACCGACAGCATTCGTGTGGCTTGCATTCCACAGCGCACATGCATGCACACGCACACACACAAATGCACACACACACACATACTCAGAGCCTTTCTTTCATGGTGTTTGCTCTGGGGAGAGAAGAATGAGGGGAGTGTGTGCTGGAGAGAAAGCAACAGGTGGTTGGTTAGCAGGAGAGTGAGTCAGAGCAAACATTCTCCATCATCTCTCCACAAACTCACTCCTCTTCACTCCATATCACGCCTCTGACGAACACTCCTGCAGTAAACACACACACCAGCACAAGCTAATCAGAGGGCAGAGAATCAGTCACATGACCAGGACGAAGGACATAAAATCTGGAGTGTCTAAACAAGTTCTCCCTTCAACAGAACTGTCCCCTTTCAGACTGAACAGTTCATTGTTCAGAGTTCACCTCTAGAAAAGTTGTTTCAGCTCCTCCATCATACTTGACCTTCTTCACTTTGGCCTGAACCACCAGGAAGTGGATGTACATCTCAGTCAGGGTGCTGGGCAGCTCTCCTCCCTCTCTGGTCTCCAACACATCCTCCAGAACTGTAGCAGTGATCCAGCAGAAGACCGGGATGTGGCACATGATGTGGAGGCTTCGTGATGTCTTCATGTGGGAGATGATCCTGCTGGCCTGCTCCTCATCTCTAATCTCTTCCTGAAGTACTCCTCCTTCTGTAGGTCAGTGAACCCTCTGACCTCAGTTACCATGTTGACATACTCAGTAGGGATCTGATTGGCTGCTGCAGGTCGTGTGGTTATCCAGAGGAGAGCAGAGGGAAGCAGTTTCCCCCTGATGAGGTTTATCAGCAGAACATCCACTGAGGTGGACTCTGTAACATCAGTCAGAATCTCCTTGTTGTGGAAGTCCAGTGGAAGTCGACTCTCATCCAAGCCATCAAAATTTAACAGAACCTGGAAGTACGGAGCTCTCTAGGGGAAATATTTTTCTTTTAGGTTCCCTCGCAAAACTTTTGCGTTACCTCACAATAATGTACTAATCAGTTCATGCAATATAACTGAATACTGTAAGCCTTTCTCACAGTGCCCATCGTACTTTCTGCTATAATATGAGGCTTTCATCAGGTTTTTTCATGTTTCTTAATATCTTGTTGTGAAATATCTGAAGTTGATATATTTTTCTTTAGGATAGGAATGCACCACAAACCTATAATAGAAATAGAAACTTTCCATAAGTAGGAAAGAAAGAAAAAAATACATCCAAACTATTTCACTACTGAGTTATTATTGCGAGGTAGTCATCTGACAGTTTTGATTGTGTCTCTGCACTTGAAAAAGGGTCGTTTTCATGTGCACCTTCATCTCAGCCTTACACAAACAGATATAAACATGCAGCGACTAAATTGATTTTCAATCAATTTTCTGCACCAAAGAATTAAGAGTAAACATGTTTTCACTGAGACTCTTTATATGTGTAAATATTTTAAATTTTAAATTGACATTTGTGACTGTATATAAAAAATAGACCAGCAAATATTCCAGGAAGCATATTGCGAGGGAATGTAAAACTTATTGGGAGGTAACACAAAAGAAATTTTTTTCCACGTGTCCCCTAGAGGGCATCATGTGGAAGTGTTCAAAGCTGCAGATTTCTTTGGTTTCAGTAAAGAAGTGATGAACAAGTTCCACCAACCTGAACTTCTTCTCTTTCAGCTCTCTGAAAGTGAATGTAAATATGAACTGGATGTTCTGGTGTGGGGCTCCACAGTGGCCCAGTTGGTAACACTGTTGCCTCACAGCAAGATGGTCCTGGGTTCGATCCCCAGCCTGGGGTCTTTCTGCATGGAGTTTGCATGTTCTTCCTGTACATGCGTGAGTTTTCCCCGGGTATTCCAACTTCCTCCCACAGTCCAAAGAAAAATGTAGTTAATTGGACTGTATAAATTCTCCTTAGTTGTGAGTGCATGGTTGTTTATCCTGTCTATCTCTGTGTTGCCCTGAAGTGGACTGGTGACCTGTCCAGGATGATGCCACCTCTCCCTTGTTGACAGCTAGAAACAGGCACCAGCACTCTTATTGGGATAAGGGTGTGACAAAATGGATGGATGGATGTTCTGGTGGTCTTTGTCTTGTCATGTGTTTAGATCACAGGCCATCCAACATGGTTAACTCAGAAAAGTTTGACCTTCATATGTCACAGTTAGAGCATTTTCTTGTTTTTTTGTAAGTATGTCAGTTTAGCTGCTGCCTGGCCCCCCAAACATTCTCAAAAACTCAAGATATTGATAACTTTTACTCCCCCATCCCTTACGTTCATACTGACCAAATATGAAGCTGGTAGCTCAAAAACCATTGAGAGGCCTTGTAATTGTCAAAATGGCAAAAAAATAATAATAATAATAGAATTGCTCTTTGAGCCAAATTTGGCCATGTAATATTATATATTTTTTCCTTAGTTCAGGAGATCTACCTATGGACAGAGTGTGAGAAATATAGAACATACAGTTTGGTGTATCTCACATTAAGGGGTGCTGTAGAGCAGCTTGGCCGTAACCCATTTTCAGTTCCATTAACAATATTCTAACATCGTGTGGGGACAATTTTGGGTAAAGTTAAGTGAGTTTTGAACGATATTTAGGTCCTCCAAAACCGCCAGAGCGGGGAGTCCACCCTGAACATGAACTAATTCAGATGGAAAGCTCTGCGGTGAACTAGTTCATGTTCAGAGTTCTCCAGAAAGCTACGCGTTTTATTGTGAAGTCATAAGTTTCCTGGTGGAGTTCCATACAGGAAGTCTTTTTGTCAGGCAGCTGAAGCAAACTCTGAAGCTCGATTCTTCCAGTCCAGTTCTGTTTCTTCTGTTTCCGCCAGGTTTGAACTGCCTAATATTTCAGGACCTGAAGCTACAGTTTGTAGCTAAACCACGGTCACACCCATCGTCTAGCGCCCTCTGTTGGTCCGGCGGTTCAACTCAGCTGATTATTTTTGGAGCTACTCCGCAGTTTCAGGAATAATGAAGGTGCTTCCATCTTGTTGACGTGCTTCTCAGGAACCTACAGGTGTTTTCTACTGGCTGCTGTCCAATGACGGAGAAGAGAGCGGGTCACATGATGCTCAAGTACGACCGATCAGAGAACTGAGCTGAACTTTCCTCACCCACTTCCTCCTACACACCTGAGCTGCGATCATAACCTCCGCTCTTAAAAACACGTCCTGGCAGGACCACCAGCCTCCGGCAAGGGGGAGCTTTCCAGGTCCAGAACCAGATCCAGATCCAGATCCAGATCCACAACCAGGACCAGAACCAGGGGGCCAGGTACAGAACCAGGTTCAATTCCAGAACCAGGACCAAGACCAGAACCCAGGGACTGGGTGCAGAACCACAACCAGGTTCAGAACCAGAACCAGATCCAGGTCCAGATCCAGAACCAGAACCACAACCAGGACCAGAACCAGGGGGCCAGGTGCAGAACCAGATTCAATTCCAGAACCAGGACCAGAACCAGGGGACTGGGTGCAGAACCACAACCAGGTTCAGAACCAGAACCAGATCCAGGTCCAGATCCAGAACCAGAACCACAACCAGGACCAGAACCAGGGGCCAGGTGCAGAACCAGATTCAATTCCAGAACCAGGACCAGAACCAGGGGACTGGGTGCAGAACCACAACCAGGTTCAGAACCAGAACCAGATCCAGGTCCAGATCCAGAACCAGAACCACAACCAGGACCAGAACCAGGGGGCCAGGTGCAGAACCAGATTCAATTCCAGAACCAGGACCAGAACCAGGGGACTGGGTGCAGAACCACAACCAGGACCAGAATCAGAACCAGAACTATAACTGTAGCAGAGGAAACTATTCTTACCTTGAGCTAAGTTTCTCCTTCCTGCTGCTGTGAAAACCTCCTGCAGCCGCCAGCCAGATTGTTTGCTCTCTGTTTAATGCACATGAACACACACTCTGACACACACACATGAACACACACTCTGACACACACACATTAACACACAGTCTGACACACACAGAAAAGCTGACACATGTTGCTCCTCAGGGTGTCTGTTCTAATCTGAAGCGAACAACGAGGAGACGACGCTTGCCCAGTAAACACTCCCCCTCTGCTGGGTGCGACCCCGACACACACACATTGACACACACACACACACACACACACACATTTGCACGGCTATCTTTGTGGGGACTTTCCATTGACTTCCATTCATTTTTACAGCCTAACCCTAACCCTAACCAAAACTCAATTCACACCTTAGTTCTAAATCTGACCCCTGACCCAAAAACAGCCTGGTCCCCTCGTGGGACCAGGCTTCAGTCCCACAAGGAGCAGTGGGTCCCCATAACGTAGTGTCAGGAAAATGGTCCCCAGAAGGTATTAGAAACAAACGCAGAGAAACACTCTCTCTCAGAGGACGTGTGCGTGGGCGGAGCAAGGTTCCTAGAGTGTGTGTTGTTAAACCAGATGTTGCGTCTCAGGTGAGTTCAGATGTTGATTGGACTCAGAGACAGACGGCGATTTCTCCAACATCAAACTTGCTGCTGGTACCAGAACCAGCCCGGTTCCGTTTCTGGCTCCGACCTGGATCTGCTGACGTCCCAGCGGGTCCAGACTCGTCCCGCTGCAAACAGGTCGTCCTGACAGACAACCTGCTACAGAACCAGAACCAGGACCAGAAGAGAACCACTGGTTACCGATATATTTATATTCTTTTGCTCAGAGATTTCCCAATAATGGACACATTGATTTCTCAATATGCGTTCTTGTCTGTACTTGTGTTCTCGCATCCTTGTGAAATGTTATTGACAGCAGCCCAAGTACTATTCCAATTCTAAGAGTGCATCCAGGCAAGAACGCTCAAAGTACCCGGATGTGTTCTCGAGGATGCCCATTGCTGCGATACGTCACCACGTATTGAATGTGGCCTATGTTCCAGTAAGTAACTAAGTAGACCGAACTTCAGAAAATGCAATTCTACAAAGTATTTTAAGTTAATACCTGTCGCTGACACATTCTCTCTCTCACACGCTCTAATATATTTGGTAATCAAATAAATGACTAAAGACATAGTTTCTAACTTATGATGTGATTATTTAATTGTTTTGGGGAATTTCTGAATAAAGAGCAGAATGTTTTTATTTGATAGAACCAGCCTGGAGGAGCTGCCGGTTTAAAGGGCGGTTGGAACGTTCTTTCCCCGCCAACCGCAGCCTGATTTCAGCAAGTCACTCTGTCATTTTCCGCTGCCCGTTATCTGTTCGTAGTGGCTGAAGGACAGATATAAAGTCCTTAGTTAGCTGCAAGTAGCAGAATAGAAAATATATTTTCTCTTAGGAAATTTTTTATATTTATTTAGTTAATATTTGTATTTTATAAATTGTGTCAACAGTCTTTCTAAACCACTTTTATTCACTAATTAACCATTTTTGGACATTTAAATTCTTGGTAGGAAAATATTTTAAAACAATGTCCCTTAATAATCAGAAAACCATACATATGTAAAAACAAAAAAAGAAAAAAAAATTCCCTAAGATTGTCATTTCCTGTATGAGAGTGAACTTTTATTTTCCATTGTTTTATGCAGGCAGCTCTTCAGGTGAGGAGACTGCAGTTCCAGGTTTATGTCCAGCTTCCCAAAAACTCCCAGAGATTCTCCTCATTCCCATGTCCTGCTATTGTCCTCTTCACCGTCTACTTATCTTCTTAAAAGAACTATTAAAGTATGGTAAGTATGGTATTTGCTTTTGACAGTCCCAGTATGAATTTCCTGAAGTTATTGGCTGATTAGCTGCTTGTTTTGGGTTTTTTTGTTATTCTAATAAAGACATTTCTACAATTTTTTGTTTCCTTATATGCTGGTACTTTACAAGAGTACACTTGATAATAAAGGAAATATAAGTTTGTTAATCAGTGTTTAGTAGTTATAAAATAATAAAACTAATATAACTAATAATATAACTACTAATGGATGATAAAATAATTATCCAGTTGTGTGACAGGAAACATTAAATATGAAATAACCGTTTTAACTTTCCCTGTTAATGAATCCTGGCAAACCTGGGAATAAGGAAGGAATGCGTTAACTGCACAACTCAGGCTGGCCATCATCTATTATTTGACATTTGAGATAAATATTTTATAAGCAAATAATCTGATGAAGGTGGCAAACAAGACTCAAGCTTCACTGATAACAGAAGTATGGAAAAGTAATTTGAGGTGATACAATTACTTTCTATTAACTTAAGCTTTTTATAGTCAGCAATAAAAACTTAATGCCATTAATTTTAAGCTGTTTCTACTTAGAAATTACATTTCCTTATTTTACATGTTTGATATGTTAACATTTGTCCCAATTATAAATGTTAAACTAATTCCTATGTTAAACCAAACAATTTCTTGAAAATCACGGAAGCTGAGTGATGACATCATCAAGAACAGCCCGTTCCAATTGGCCACCTAACGAACTGCGTCCTTGTGAACTCAGTAAGAACAAACGTTCAACTGTTCAGTCAGTAGTACAATCAAGAACACAAGAACATATTCTATTCTGTTCTATCTGTTCGGTTCTGTTCTATTTGCCTTTTCCCTTGGGCTAGCCTGATAGCCTCGTAGCCTGATAGCCTCGTAGCCTGATAGCCGCGTAGCCTGATAGCCTCGTAGCCTGATAGCCTCGTAGCCTGATAGCCTGGTCAGTGCTACCAAGCCAATCAGAGCTCAGTCAGTTCTGGTCGGTTCCGTTGCAGAACAGGGTCCAACCTGCAGCAGCTGGGATTCCTCTGTGGTTTAAACTGGGAGCTACTGGGACACCTGGCCAAAATGGCTGTTTATCCTGGGGGTGACCTTTAACCCCCTGGGGCCGGGGTTCTGGATAAAGACTCGCATGGTTACTACCTTTGTCTGGGTAGTTACCATGTCTACCATGTCTACCATGGTGGACATGGTAGACATGGATGTCTACCATGGACTGTCCCTTCTGGATGTCCTTCCTGTCCCTCCCTGATGTCTCCATTGTTTGTGCTGGGACAGAGGGTCGGGTTCTGGTGAACCGGGTCAGACACACCAGCAGCTGCAGGACTCAGAGTGTCCTCCATTCCTCCCATAGCTGCTGCAGAGCAGGACGGGACGGGCAGTGGGGCTGCATTGTTTTCCAGCAGCTGGACATTGTCCTCATCTTTCTGTCCAGCAGCTGCTGCAGCGCGTCATGTGATCTGTTGTTTTTCTGCAGATCATCCGTCCTCACCAGCTGACGGTGTCCTGATGGACGTCCTGATTTATGGTCCAGGTCCACAAATACCAGAACCAACAGTGTCTTCATCGGCTGACAGGAGGGACACAGGACATTTATGAGGACATTTCTGCAATCTGAAGACATTTCTGTGGTGTGGCTAGATGTTTTATTTCCAGGACATTTGTGAGGACGTGAGCAGACAGGGACTCTCTCTTTAATGAGGATGTTTTGCCCGTTCTCCGGTTTGTGCCTTCACTCCCTCACAGGAAGTGGTCTTCATGAAATGTCTCAGCCTCAGCACAGTCCTCAGAGGACGGTTGGTCTCTGAAACAATGTGACGTCTCGTCCCAGAGATGAAATTTTAATGATTCTGCAGAAGAAAGTGGGATGATGAAATCTCACATCAAGACGAGCCGCTGCTCTGCCCTGGGCTCTGTCTGCAGGCGCTTCAGCGTCCCGCGTCCATGTCCTCTTCCAGGAACATGGACACAGTCTGATGGAGACAAACTGATTAGGGACAGAAAGATAAAAAAAAAAGAAACAGTTTAATTTTAAAGATGTTTTCTGTGTTCCAGTTATTGGTCGACTTGATGAAGAACTCAGGATCTCCTGTTGAAATAATAATAATGTCAAAGTTGGATTTTTATTTTCAAGAGAAAATATTAAAGTCCAGGTTAAACCTTTTCCTGCTCAACCTGATCTTAGCAAAGCAGTTTCACTTTTACACACATTTCAATAACAAGGAGGTTTAAAATCCTTTATATGATTAGAAACTACCAGAAGTACTAAAGACACCAGTATGAACCAGTATGAACCAGTAGACACCAGTAGGGTTAGGATGCTCAGTCCATCACCGAGTGAATATGATGTTCTTGGAACCAAACAGTTTTGTTTCAGAACATTTTGGCTGCCATGTTGATCCATTAAATGGATCCAGTCAGGACCAAAGTGATGTTCTACGGATCAGAACGGAACCGGTCCATGTCTCAAACGGGACATTAATAATTAACGGAAATCATTCTGAGACAATTTCGGAACATTTTAAACATTTCTGAGCCCTTCTTTTCTGTACGTCTTCTGTGACGTCATGACGCGGGGGCGGAGTTTGAAGGCGAGCCGGGATTCCTGAGGATTACCCGTCATGCCCCGCGGGTAAAGATGGCAGCACATCAACTTTTCCCGGAGCTCTGAGCGGATTCTGTCTCCAGTAACTGAGCTCGTTCCGGGCCGCTGCTGCTCTCACCGGCCGCCGTCCGGCCGCCCTGCCCGCAGCGCCGCTACCGGGAGACGGATCGGGCGGGAGCCCAGCACTCTGCTCTTCCAGCCGGAGGAAGGACCGCGGACCTCGAGCTGAAGTTTGTCCATCCTCGGCGGAGCCGCCCCGGGCCGCGCTGGGCCGCGCTGACCGCCGCTCAGGTAAGCTGGCAGCGGGCTGCCGGGGATCCGGGCGGCCGGCGCGATAGACGGGGAACTGGGCCACAGTCCTAGCCACGACTGCACCGGACCGGCTGGATGCGGTGTGTCGGTGTGTTGGGTAACGTGTCGGGGCGGTGATCTGGGGCGGTTCCGGCCGGGATCCGGCACACGGAGCCCCGCTGGGTATGTCGTGTTGTCTCCGGACTGCCTTGCAGACAGAACCCAGGGCTGCAGCGTGACTACGCCTGACAGACAGCGGAGTGGAAAAACACTCATCGAGTCACACACACCTGCAGCCAGGCGGCCAATCAGAGGCCAGTACCCCCCATGACTGCTGGGGGTCCAGGGATCCGGATCTGACCCGGATCAGTTCAGGAATCAGTTCAGGAGGAGGCAGAGCGGGATGCCAGCAAGGCATTCTGGGTAATTTCCTGCTGGGATAATCAGGAATGGATTCTCCATTATGGATCAAAATGGTTCTGATCCGATCATTATCTGGTTCTGATCCAGATTGGACACTGGAAACCTGCAGGTGTGGTGATCAGCCCGGTTCTGTTGCAGATAGGAGGGATTAACTGGACCAGAACCAACAGACAGGATCACTGCCTGTTCTGCAGAACCTTCTGACTGAACAGCATGACCAGGACCAAGCTGAACCGACCCGACCCGCTGCTCTTCTGGTCTCCAGAACCCGAGGACCCGTCCTGTCAGTAGACGGATCAACTGGGCCGGTGGTTCTGGAGGCTCTGGAAGGACTGGTTCTGGTTCTGTCAGTCCTTAATTGTTATGGTCAGAATCTGCAGGCACTCCGTGTTCTGAATGGAAACAGGAAGTGATGTCAGAGGTTTGGTTCTGTTTCAGCCAGACCAAGCCAGTTCTGATGGAGGATCCATCTGGGCTTTAGAAGTGGAAAGAAGAGAGACATTTTGGAAGAAAAAAAACTCCTGCTTACCAATAATTATGTTGTGGAAACAGCCAGTATGTTGAAGAAGTCTTCTGCTTCAATGGAGCCAAAGTTAAACATTTTTCAGACACAAAATATGTGTGTCTGAAAAGTCATTTTTTGATTAATGAACTCAAATGACATCATGATGACGGAGATTTCTCCACAGAAATAAATTAAACTGACTCACAAAAACAAACATCATCACCGAGAAGCACATCCTCCGCATTACTCATTTTTTATTAGTTTTATGAATTCAAAGTACATCGCAAAGTAAGACGCCAGATATAAATATTAGAAAGAATAGAAATTTTCCCAAAGTTTCTTTTTTTTACAAAATAGTAAATCATATTTCTGCTCTGAAAAAATGTATAAAAAATAAAATAAAACACACAGTGACAGCCCTCGATGTGACTGCAAAGCACTGTGTGATCTGTTCAGACCAGCTTCAGATCAGCAACATGCCAGACATCTTTGATCATACGCAGAAACACACATAAACACACACTGGATTCAGGACAGGAGGAGTTCAGAGAGGAGTGTGTGGCACAAAACATAATGATCTGAGCTGTGTGTGTCTGTGGAGCAAAAAACAGATCAACGCTCCACAAAGCAAAGCTCCTGTTTTATGACTGACAGAACTGGCCTGCCTCCTGCTGTAACACCATCTCGTCCTTGCGGAGCGGGAACGTGTCGATGGTGGTGAATAACTCGGCTGCCGTGATGGGGAACGGGTAGCGCTGCTTGTCTATGCCCTGCTTGTCCACCAGCACCATTTGGAACGACCTCTGGGGGATCCGGAGCAGTATCCTAGGAAACGCACATTGGATTAAAGTCATGTTTGCTGAGGTTACACACGACGGTGCGTGTGTGTGTGTTAGTACCTGATCTGCAGGGCCAGCCCAGGAGGGAGAAGCCTGTGGCGGATTCGGCCAACTTGAGCTGGATAAGTCCCAACCAGCTCAATGACGGTGACGTGTCTCAGGTCCAGTCCACACTGAGCGGGCTGGGACAAAGATCCACATGTTACACAACTACTGAGTCACATGGGTGCAAGAAACTGGAGATCTTACTAGGGATGAAGCGATTAATCACGATGAAATGATTACTGAAATAATCGTCAACTAATTTAGAAATTGATTTATCGTTAACTGGAGTATATAGACACAAAACAAAAGGGCAATTGCAGGAAAAAATGTACAAAAATACATACGTTTTACATTTCAAAAAAAAAAAAAAAAAAAAAAAAAAAAAGAACATTTTTGGTCTGACAATTTGATTTACCCAGAACTCGTCCAGTGGCCTAGTTTTAGCTCTGCCTGATTCACATTCTGAAAAAATTATTTCTTATTAAAGACCATTTATAATCCAAATATTAATCTGTAATCCAAAAAGAATTATCATCAGGAAAGAATTTTTTTTTTTAATTTAATTGTGCTTGCTGTATTTAAAGAAATGTTGGAAAAAATGAAGGAAAATTATATTTTCATAATAAATGTTTTTCCACTTCTTTCACTCATGAAGAAAATCTCATTAAAAAAAGCCATTGGATTCAGTAAGATGGTTTTAATCTTCTCTATGTTATTAAAGAAAATGAATTTTATTTAAAGGATGTAAAGCAATCAGCTGCTGCATCCTCAGAGCTGAATGAAATCATGTTAATAATAATTTGCTTAACACCATGCCAACAATAAACACTCATTTTATCTTGTCAGATGCAGCTGGAAAACAAAGCTGAACTGTTATATTTCAGTCCTATAATTAGCTCCAAATAATTATGTTTAACCAGCTGGACAAAAACCTCCTTGATAATGCCATATTAATACCATCTATAACACAACATAATGTTATGTTTGCTCCCCATCTGTGACAAAGAGACAAGTATATGGCGGAGCAATTATTCCTTTATTAAAACAGAAACATATTGCGCAACACAGCAAAAGCCAATAAGTTTATTTATTTATACAACTGGGATTCTGTCACATAAATTATTCTTAAAAATTGGTTGTGCTTTGTAGTGTGTGAGGGTTTTATTTGAAGTGTGTGCTTGTCATCAGAACAGCATTACAGCTGCTGCATGTTCACAGTTGATTATCCAAATTGACACTCAGAAATTATTATGAAACTCACTGAACCTTTATCTGTCTGTCCTCTAAACCGGGTCACTGGTGCCCAGCTCCACTGGCCGTTGTGTGTCACTTACGACATCGATTGGTCACCAGTGCATCACCTTCTTGCTGCAAAGCTACAGAGCTAACAACTGCGCCACATTTGCATCGCTTAACATGATGATGAAAATTGATTTTTGCAACACATCAATGGATGAAATGGTGACAAGTCATCAAACGTCACAACAAAAACTAATTTGTTATCTGATTCCCACCCATCACACAGTAAACTTGATATGCTCAAAAACTAAGATACCCATGTCATGTCACTAAACCTGCTTTTAGTAAATTGATCAAAATGTGACTCTTTTATCACTTTATCCATCAACCTGCCCAGCCCATCAAGATTTACCCTAATTTTCTTTAGCTATTAATTTCTAAAAAGTTTGGAATTTCCTGTTTCCAAAAAAATAAAAGAAAAGGCTGAAAACATAAATATTATTCTATCCATACTTGGACAGATGATAGAGAAACATGGTTTGTGTCTGTCCTAAGACGGTCGGAAGCTGGTTTAATTTTCTGCAAAATCTAAAGCAGCAGGGTTTGTTTGTTCTGTTTAAAAAAAACAAACAACTAATATATGAAATTTCAGTGGATGTTACACTTTGAAAAATTAAATAATGCTTGCTGCATATATTTAAGTAATAACGTTGGCTTCATTTGATTTAATGTTGTTTTTTTATATATATCGTTTTCCACATTTTAAAAATGTTTTTATTGTGTGTGAACCTTTATACCTGATGTTATTGCTACACCTGGATTTCCCCTTTGCAGGACAATGAAGGCCGTTTCTATTCTACTCTATTTATCAATTGTTTGAATTGCAGAATAGGTGTGTGGTAATTTATGTGCAAATGTTATGAAGTGTCGATTTGGACATGAGCACAGGATGACACACAATGCAGAAAAACACGTAGGAGGAGACACCTGGAGCTCCAGTCAAGAGAGTGAAGGAGGTGGAGCGGTGCTTAAAGAAGTACATCAGACAGAGGAGCTCTGCTGTTTAGAGTTGTGAAAATATGTAGCATCATTATGATCTGTGGAGTTCTGCACCACATCGAGCAAGTCTGTGGGGTTTCATTTATCTTTGCAGAGTGATGACCTAATATGGACCTGACGCCTGATACACAGAGGCAAAATCTAATTAACCCAATCAACTCTAAGGGAAGATGTTGCATTTGCATAAATTACTTATGTGAGGAATTACATGTAATTGTGTATCTTATTCTTAATCCACACCAGATCTGTCATATGATTCTTCTTGAACAAACTCTCTCTAGTTTACAATAATTGAGGCCTAATCAGTGTTAATTTTAGACACATTTTTGAATTATTAATTAAAGAGTGATCCCTTGTTTTTTAGGAATAGTTTAAAAATGATTCAATATCTGAAAGGAAATCAAGAAACGATTTATTATAATCAAACTAGAGGACTAGCAAACGGACTGACCAGTGGTCCCGTTATTGAACTAGCACTGATTAAGTCTCTTGACTCATAAGCTGAATCTTATGAGTCAGGGGCGGAGCTTCAGGGGGAGCTGGGGGTCAGTGGGCCCCTGGTCCGGGCCTGGATGGGAGGCAGAATATGACTTCAGGGAGCCAAGCCACATCTGATGAGAACTGGAGAAAGCGGGACCTCTTCTGTCCAGTATTGTCTATGTAGCATGATGCCCCAGTAGATTATATAGTAGGCTGCCCCAGTCATTGTTGATTCATGTTTGCTAAAAACCGACTCTGACTTGTTCCGCTAGTGGTCAGGGGTTTAAACAGAGCTCTGACTTAATGGTTTCTGACGTAGTGGAGGAAAACAACACCAACAGAAAGCCAGCACTCACAGAGCTGTGTCACTATCATTTATTCATCGCTGAGACATTTCCTGATCATCAGCATGACGCCCTCTCCGTCTTCTCAATTGTTCTGCTAAGATAAAAACAACGCAAACACACCGCAGTCGTACTTATCCACACTGCTTTCCTGCTCCAGCACCCAGCTCAGTCAACTCGGATTTGGATGGAGCTGTGAGTGTGTGCGCGAGTCGTGCCTCACCTGCAGGTTAGTCATCTGGAAACGGTAATTGTGATTGGCAGCCGTCGGCGCCGAGATAATGAGGAGCCGCCGCTTTTCGTAGAATTGGTCCAGCAGCGCCGCGGCCGAGCGCACCCCCACATTTATGTTCATGGCTGTGGTGACATTGAACGCAAAATTAAGTCAGTATATGAAAGAGAGTACATGAAGGTGAATATTTATTACCATACACTGTGTGAGGCGATGCATAATTAAGGCTGGCGATGAGGAGCTTCTTCCTGCCTCATAGAGTGAAACAGAATGAACTCACTATGGATTGTTTTAATCGATGGACCGGCTGCTATTTTCTTCTCCACCGAGCCTCCAAATCCATACAGAAACTGCAATATCATAAATGACTGACACATGTAAAAAAAAAAATTTTAAATGCTGAGTCTGGATCTACGTTGCAGGACTTCTCCAAACTAGCCAGTGTCCAGTTTGCGCTTAGTCTTAAGCTGATCAACGATGGCACTATTGTCAAAACTGTTGGACTATTCCTTTTTTAGTTCTACCAAATGAATAACACAATGCAACGGCTCACTTATTTGGTCAATAAATATCATTTTGAAGGGGTGCAAACCTTGGTTGCTATTTACTGGGTAAGAGCTTGTCTGCAGCTCCATATCCAGAGGATAAAGCTTTTTAAGGCATTTCAAAGAGCAGAGTTTATTAACATCCCAGGCATTTGGGTTCCCACTGCTTATTCAAGAGTTTCCGCTGATTATTCAAACGCGCAGTGATTGTCATCCGGGTCTATCAGGCCACTACAGGGGGTACAGGAGCCATCACAGTTGGAGAGGAAGAGGAGACGGTGTGTGTGTGTGTGTGTGTGTGTCACATGAGCCAGCTGGGTCGGTGGTTCTAGTGTCAGGTTCAGGTGGGTCACATGACCCGACTCCAGTCTCCCAGGCAGACAATCCTCTGGCTGCAGAACCAGAACCAGGCAGAAAGGATGAAGGAGCAGCTCTTTGGTTCTGGTTCTGACTGACTCGACCCGGTTTTAATGACTGTGTTTTTTCAGGTTATCGGATCAGAACACAGAAGAGGATCCAACCAGAGGATGAAGAGTTCCAGGTGAGGATGACTGTGAGGTCCGGTCCGTTTAGACCCGATCCTCCTGGTGTGTTCAGAACCGGTTCGGATCGCCACGTTGGGACAGAACGCTAAGTCACAATCCAAGATGGCCGCCGGGGACATTCAGGTTTTGGCTGTAATGATGTTTTGGTTTGAATTCAGAGAAAAATGAGAAAATATTCACATGTTCAGTAGAAACATAAATTATTTCCAAACTTTACATTTTAAACCTGATTAAATGTGAAATCGCCATGGCAACGTTTTACCATCAGTTCCTCCTGCTGTGGTTCGTCTCCAACAGAACCGAGTCCGATTCAGAATCCATGTGACTTTATGGACCAAAACAAATTCATGAAATGAAAATGTTTATTTAAAAATTAGGATGAGATTTCTAAAGAAACCAAACAGTTTTCATTCCCATAAAGATATTAATGTCATTATTATGATTCAAGTTTTCTCCGTAAGGATTTTCTACAAAAGAAATTTAAAATAAAAATCAGTTCCTGCGTTTTCAATTCAAGTTCAGGAGTGTTTTTAGAAAGAGTTTCAGAAGTGGATATTTCCCATCTTTAAGTTTTAATATGACAAGATTTGGTCCAACAGGGATGAAGAGTTAAATTATGATATTAACGATTTAATCCTCTTTAATAAAAATCACTCCAAACTTAAATAACTTTATTGAAGAGAGTTTAAGCATTGCAACATCTAAAAGCTTCATTTAGGATTTGTCACATGCAGCAATGAATTCTGGGTAATTAAGCCAAAGGCTGGTTTGGCCAGAGGGGCGGGGCTAGGACACCCCGAGGGGCGGGGCTAAAGCAGGAAGTGGAGGACTGGGATGAACTACGACCTCAAGTCCTCCAACAGGATATCACATGACAGGAAGTGTTGGGCCGTCCTGTCCCGATGCTTCCTGTGACAGGGCCTGAAGGTCAAAGGTCAAGGTTTAAAGTGTTGCTCTGTGTTCCAGGTGTGATCCTTTCTATGGATGAAGTCTCGTCCGGAACCGTTCACAGCTCAGGTAAGAACCAGAACCAGAACACACCTGGAGAAGTCTTGACTTGTCTGAGTCCGAGACTCGAACCTTGAACCAAAAATTGTAACTGACCTCTGACCTCTTGCTGCTAAGCTAGCTACTACATTACAGGAAAATTTCTGCTGGAAGTATCATAATAAAAGCTCTTCCTGTTGTGTTTAATCCTGGTTCATTTTCTTCTCCGCTGCGTCGGTCGCCCCAGGTCATCCTGGGTCAGTCCGGTCCGGGTCGCCCCAGGTCATCCTGGGTCAGTCTGGTCCGGTCAGGGTCACCCCGGGTCAGTCCGGTCCGGGTCGGTCCGACAGCCCAGCAGAGTTGGAGGTGGACCAGATGGACTGGTGAACTGTACCAGCCGACCTGGACAGAGTTCTCAGGGTTTCCCAGTGAACCTGCTCCGCCATGTTTTTGTTGTAAAAGAAGTTAAATTGACAGGAAATGTAAAAATATTACTGGCTAATTATATGCTACAGGAAAACATGGAGAGTGAAACTATTTAAACTAGTCTAACTAACTAGTCTGAACAACAAATTTGCCCTTTTGTTCAATCCAAATGAAGTCAGCGGCTCCATCGGGCCCCCAGGGGCCAGAAATGATCATATTTTAACACAGAAACATAAATGAAACATTTATTTATTGACATGATCAATGCTGCTACATTTCATTTCATGGTTTCAGAATGAAATCAAATAAAAACTTAAATGATTTTAAATTGTTTAATATTTAAATTTACTTTTAAGGAGCTGGCAAGTTTACTTTATAAAAGTTCAAAGAACAATATTCATAGTTTGTTTTGTTACCATAGCAACAAGCTTATGCTGTGAGTTTAAGCTTTGAGTTTGAGCCGTTTAATTATTAATGTAATTATTAATTACATTAATTGTGTAGTGGCTCCTCTGAAAGCCACTACAAGGTATTCTTGCGGTTCATATAGAGCTGCGCAGCCAGAGCAACCGGTGGGTTTAAACTCCGACCTTGATGTGGAGTTCTCCAGAGAAACATGATTCCACACAAGTTGGTTGGAGAAGCAACGAATATTAAAATGAGTCGCTATGGAAACGGTGTTTAAATAATACTGTAATTGAGGAATCAGCTTCGAGTTTTCATCCCCATTAACCCATCTGCCCTGAGCGTTGCTATCAACACGCTGACCCACAGGGGGCAGTGTAGCGATAAGCTGAACTCTGTCAGACAGTCAGGCGGCTTCTAAACAGCCACCACTTCCTGTCAGGAATCCAACATGGCGCCATGTTGGATTCCTTTTACACAGTGTACCATTTGCAGAGTATTATTATGTACAGATAACAGAACGCTCGGCGCTTACAGACAGTTTGTTTAAATCTCCACTTTAGTCTAAAGATTTATAAATAATTTTTATTCAGCAGAGTTTTGATCTGGATGAAAATATAGAAACATCTTTGTTTTCCCAGATATCTGTGGACTGAATAAACGTCTTTAATGATTCGCATCCAGCTTCTAGATTAAATCCCGAACATGATCTGGAATATGCAGAAAACCCAAATCCTGAGTGTCGGTGGAGAAGAATCTGGAAAATATCACGACCAGAATCTGAAACAAAACAACCAGAACCTCCAAAAAAACCAGAATGTTTTCCGATCCGCTTCAGGAAAAACCACCAGAACCAGAAACGTCTAGAAAAAATATGTGATTTAAAATGAGTAGAAACGCCTGGAGGAAGATCAGGAACCCAGAAGTGCTGACAGATCGATGCCCTGATTGGCTGCTGGTCACGTGACCCAGACCTACTAAATGGAGCGGAAAGGCCCGATTACGGCTTTGATCCCCGCAGCAGCACCGTTAACTGGACCGGTCCGGTTCAGGTGAGCCGGTCCGGTTCTGGTTTTGGTTTCCTTGTTGCGGTCCAGACTTTTCTGTCCTCTGGTTCTGTGGTTCTGGACGAGTCCAGTTGTCCTAATCCAACTTTGTGTCCTCCAGTGAAACGTTCTGGCCGTTTTGATGGCACGACTGATGATGTCACCTGTATGACATCATCACACACCTGCTGATAACTGAGTGGTTCTGAGTGTCGGCCCGGATCAATCCAGCTGCACTTCCTGTTCTGGAAACAAGAGCTGATCGATGATTGGCCTGAGGCCGACACACACACACACACACACACACACTCTCTCTCTCTCTCTCTGTTGTGAGGGGCGGGCGAGTATCGACCTGCACTCAGAGGCAGAGCGTTGCCGTGACGATGGGCAGTCGGGTCGGGGCGTCGTGGCGAGCGGTCGGTCGGTCGGCAGGTGAGCGGCGCCATCGTGTCTCTGACTAGCTGATCTGTGACCCGTTGTCCCGGCAGGACCGCAGACCCGACTGGAACCAGAAGGCAGGATGGCGAGCGCCGGCCCGGCCAGGAAGCCGTACCGCAAGGCTCCGCCGCAGCACCGCGAGACGCGCCACGGCCTGACCCCCGCCTCGCCGCCGCCCGCCCCGCGGCCCGACTTCAGCCAGGTAACCGCGCCCCCGCGGCACCGCGAGCAGGCCCCGCCCCCCTCCGACAGCGAGCCGGACGTCTCCAGTCTGTCCAGCCTGGAGCTCTATGTGCCGCCGCCGCCGCCCTTCAGGAGCCCCGCCCACCGACCTGAACGCCACGCCGCGAGTCAGAGCAGGGGAGGTCACCTAGGCTCCGCCCCCTCCAGGAGGCGCTCCCCGGTGCGGCACCGCCCCAGCCGGACCCAGCGGGCCGCCCCCGCCCGTGCCGCCGCCCCCAAAGGCATCCTGAAGCAGCCGGTCGCCGTGGGGGCGGAGCCAACCTACAACACGCTCAGGAAGTCAAAGTCGGTGGAACTGCTGGGTGACGGGCGGCGGCGGGCGGAGCATCGGGGGCCGCCCTCGCTGCAGTCGCTGGCCCCGTCCTCTTCCGCCTGGAACTGGAGGATGCAGGTTCTGGAGGAGAAGGTCCGGTTCTCCAGCTTCCTGGATGAGATCACCTGCCGTGTCTTAAGCCCCGCCCGCCTCACGCAGCTCGGCAGGGCGCCCGCAGACCTCAGAGGCCCCGCCCACCAACGCGGCCGCCGCCCCACCGCCAGCCGACGGTCCGCAGACCGGACCCGGCGCTGGGACAGCTGGGTGGCGTCGATGAGGCGACCCGACGGCTGGAACCAGCCTCTGGACAGGGCGGGGTGCGGTGACATCACACGGGGGGCGGAGCTTAGAAAGGTGACTGAGGTCAGGCAGAAACCCAGACCCCCCCTGTCTAATCTGTCCCTGCTGTCCCACATCAAGGTAGGTCAGAGGTCACTCGGCCTCCTCTTCCTCACGTCCAGCCCTTCATCCTTCTTGCTCTCCCTCAGCGCCAGAGGGGCGTTTGTTTTCTCCAGCTGGTTGGTCCAGGTGATTACCATCAGGTTCTGATCCAGCGGGTTCTGTTGGGTTTCTGGTCCGGGTCTCCAGGGAACCGTTCCTAGGTCACTCCAGCGCTGCTCTCTGATTGGCTGCTGGCCTCTTCTGCAGCTCGGTTCCCTGAGCGGGTCGGGTCGGTACCGGCTGACAGCCGTGATGCCCCGCTGCATGCTGGGAGCCGGATGAACAGAAACAAGTTCACAGGAAACTGGAAGGCGACTGGTTTCCTTAAACTGGTTCTAACTGGTTTAGAATGGAATCAGGCCGGGTTCACTACTGGTTCCTGTAGGTTGCTGTTTGGGTTCTCACTGGTGTCAGTTTGCTGGTTTTAACAAGTTTGGGTCTTGTTCTGATCCGGTCCAGTCTGAAGCAGGATCTCTGGATGGAACCCAGGAAGAAGCATCTCTACCGATTCTGGATTTGGGTTTTTCTGTGGTTTTGGACCAGTTTGGATCACGTTTTAAACTGGTTTCTGATCCTTTTCTTGTCGGGTTCTGGACTGGGATCGAGCTGGTTCTCCAGAACCGGATTCTATTTGGCTGAAAGGAGACCTGGAATCCTGGGAAAATCTCAGAAAGTTGGACCAGATCATGGAGGACCTGGATACATCCCAGTCGATCCCAGTCGATCCCAGTCGGCCCCGGTAGTCTCTGTCTCTTCTCCTCATGTTTCCAGTGGAGCCAGTGGGCTCCACTGGAAACATGGTTGCATCCTGCATGTTTTAGTCTCTCCCTGGTTTAACGTACCTGGATCCAGTGAGGCTCACTAGAGGTCGAAGAAGAACTTAGACCTGCTGACATGCAGGATGCAACCGGGCCTCCAGGACCCACTTTGGGCTCCACTGCAGTAGTTGTGTCGGAGCGGACCGGCGCTCTGCCTGTGGTTCAGAGAGCGCGGGTCTGAGGATGGCTTGTTGGTCCGCCGAGTCTAATTCTGCTTTTCTCTGTTCCAGGAGGCGCTGTCGGACTCCGACAGGATCAGGTGAGTTGGTCTGGTCCCTTCTCTCCAGGTGTCCAACATCGTGATAAGGCTAAAGCACTTCCTGTCCCGCCTCCTTACCCAGAATCCTCCAGCAGCAGAACGAGGACCTGCGGCATCGCCTGTCACGCTCCACCCACAAGATGGAGGCCATGGAGGCGGAGTTTGAGGGCAGCCGTCACTACATGGAGGCGGAGCTCAGCCGGACCAGAGACGACCTGGACAAGATGAGGGACAAGTTCCGCAGGTGAGGAAGCTGACGACGATGAGGTCAAAGTGTCTTCATCACCTGATCGGCTGCTGTTTAGAGGAACATTTAAATGATCTTTGTATTATTATATCATAAATCATATATCATATTATATCATATGTTATATTATATCATATCATATATTTACCCCGGGGAAGACCCCGGACACGCTGGAGGGACTATGTCTCCCAGCTGGCCTGGGAACGCCTTGGGATTCCCCCGGAGGAGCTGGAAGAATCGGCCGGGGAGAGGGAGGTCTGGGCCCCCGCGACCCGACCCCGGATAAGCGGAAGAAGATGGATGGATGGATATATCATATTATATCGTATTATATTATATCATATTTATATTATATTATATCGTATCATAAATCATATATATCATCCATCCATCCATCTTCTTTCACCCTTGTCCCTATTGGGGTGGGGAGTTGCTGGTGCCTCTCCAGCTGCGTTCCGGGCGAGAGGCGGGGTCACCGTGGACAGGTCGCCAGTCTGTCGCAGGGCAACACAGAAACAAACAACCATGCTCACTCACACCTAGGGAGAATTTAGGAAAGACCAATTAACCTAACAGTCATGTTTTTGGACTGTGGGAGGAAGCTTAAGAACCAGGAGAGAACCAGCATGCACAGGGAGAACATGCAAACTGAAGTCCTGGGTTCATAAATCGAACCCAGGACCTTCTTGCTGCAAGGCAACAGTGCTACCAACTGCTCCACTGTGCAGCCTCTAATATACACTGCTCAAAAAAATAAAGGGAACACTGAAACAACACAATATAACTCCAAGTAAATCAAACTTCTGTGAAATCAAGCTGTCCATCTAGGATGTGTTATTTGAGTGTTCCCTTTATTTTTTTGAACAGTGTATAACATATCATATTATATCATATTATATATTATATCATCATAAATCATATATTATGTCATATGTTATATTATGTATTATATTATATTGTATCATATATCATTACATTATATCATTTTATATAATATCATATATAATATTGTATTATGTCGTATCATATTATATTACATAGCATATTATATTATTTCATATTTTATTATATGATACTATATTATATCGTGTTGTGTTCTATTATTTTATATTAATATAACTGTGAGAATCAGCCACTGTAGTTCACTGAGAGGAATTCAGAACATATCATGTGATGCAGTAAAAGCACCAAACACTGTAATCCACTGGCTAGCCCAACTTTAGCATTGTGCTAGCCTTTGTACACTAAACTAGCTGTGACCTGCTGATGTTAGCTTCACATTGATCTCAACTTTTTGGAGAAGCTCAAATATTTTGTATACTTAAATACTCAGATGTTGGTGTTTTATTATTTTAGCATGGCATATTAGCCTTAGCAGAGGGCATAACTTGTTGATGTTAGCACAAACACACTGACATTAGCATTATGATGTTGTTACGGTTATAACACGAATGTGCTTGTGTACTATTGCATTAACATGATGACTGATCATTAATATTGTCATCTAAGCTACGTTGTTAGCAGATTGTTAAACTTAGCATGTTAATATTATGTTAGCTAGGTGATGTTAGCCTTCTCCTGGTATTGTTAATAGTAATGTCAGGATTATACAAGTTGTATCTTATTGATGTTAGCATTAGCCTGGTGATGCTAGCAGTATGTTAGCATTAGCCTGGTTGCAGTTACGTCCTGCTGTTTCATTTTCTGGTCTGCTGAGTTAACGACTGAACTGATCCGGGTCTGTCTACTGGGCCTCGGTTCAGTCTTGGTTGTGTTCTGACCCAGACTTCTACTGTTGGAGGGTCAGTAGAACCTGCTGATGGTGTCTAACCTCTGACCTCTCCCTGCAGACTCCAGAACAGCTACACAGCGTCACAGCGAGCCAATCAGGACCTGGAGGAGAAGCTGCACGCTCTGGTAAGCTCTGATGCGTTGATGCTGCGCGGCATCAGATCTTGGTGCTCCATCCTGTCGGTATTTAGCGCGCTTCCTGTCACGCTGACGGGCGCATAATGAGCATCCTGATTGGTTGCCTGCCTGACCTCATTAGTAATAAATGAAGTTCATTGATCCTCAGTGAGCGTATCGATCAGCTGAGAAAGCCTCAACTGACAGCTGGTTGGTTGCCGTGGTGACAGTCCGGACCTGGAGGAGGTTCCACTGGGATTTCCTCCAGGTGCGTCTTGCTACAGAAGCTGCCATGTTTGGGCCGGGCGGGTTCATTGGTGTCGACCCATTTAAACCAGAACTGCTCGGTAGCCGGAAACAGCTGCTGGTTCTGATCCGGTCCAGGCAGGCAGAACCTCCAAAGGCTTCGGGTCACAACAGAAACGGGCCGAACAGCCAGAGGTTCTGGTCCAGATTCTTCTCTGCTTCCTCAAACTGGAAAGCTGGAGTGAAACAGAACCTTCTCTGAGCCAAGTTCAGGCCGGTTCTGGATTCGCTTTGACAGCAGGCGGTTCTGACAGGATCAAAAGGTTCTACTGTGACGTTTGTGCTGAACTGATGATGATGATGATGTCTGACCACTCTTCTTCATCTCTTCTTTCCTCACGCTGCTCTGATGGACTCATCTTCATCTCATCCTCATCCTCCTCAGGCTGCCGTCAGTCAGACATGGGTTCATGCAGTTGGGTTTCATTCATCCTCATCCCTCCATCCTCTTCCTCTTTTTGAACACCACGTCTCCACAGTCGGCCTTTAAGAGCCAAACACTGAAATATCCAGAACGATTCAGAACCTTCTGGGTCGAACTTTAACCGGGCCGACCCGTAGCTGGACCTGGTGTTCGATCAGAATCCTTCTCCTCCATCTCTGCTGCTGCTGGTTCCACCTGAACAGCTTCAGGTGTGAAACGAACTGCTAACGTGTTGCTCGTCGGACGGGTCAGGACGGTTCTGGTTCTGTCAGACAGACTCATTCAGACGCATTTTATCCTGAACAGTTTAAGGCCTTAGCCTTAGCATGCTAGTGTTAGCATTAACCCAGCCTTAGCAGGCTGACTTTAACATTCCAATGTTAGTATTAGCTGCTGTATACTACTACCATTGTTAGCTTAGCTTTAGCATGCAAATGTTAACATTATCCCAGATTTCGCATGTTGACAATAGTGTTGCCATCTTAGCATGCAAATGTAAGCATACATTTACCTACAACATGCTGATGTCTGTGTTAGCATCATAGCATGCTAATATTAGTGTTACTTTAGAATTAACATGCTGACAGGGTTAACATCTTAGCATGCTATTTGCATAAGATTAGCTTTAGCATGTTGATGTTACAGCTTTCATCGTTTCCTAACTCTAGCATGCTGTTGTTAGGGTTAATGTAATATTAATATTAGCATGCTGATGTTAGCATAGCTTTATCGTTAGCTAGTGGCATTAGAATTAACTTAATATAATCATAACCTTAGCTTCAGCTTGCTAACAGAAATGCTACCTTTACCGTAACCAGACAGAAGTGAGAAGTTGCGAGTTCTGTGCCAGGTTAGAATTTGGGGCCAAAGGTCACTCTTGGTCCTGGCAGAACGTCCTGATCCGCCGGCGAGCCGCGGCGCCGACGCTCTCGCTAAACTTAGTTTGCTTTGGGCAGATTCAGATTATTAAACAGATTTTTTTCAGCTTTGATGCTTCGATCAATATCCAATCAGATCGTATTGATCTTGTGGCGCTGCGTCCCATCATGCAGGAGGCAGCGCTGCTCGCTAACGCAGCATTCAAATGATCTGGGAAAAATGGAGCGTTCCCATGGAGGGGTTCGGATCTGAGAGGAGGAGCTAACCTGTTATTCCCACATGATCTGAATGTATTGGTCCACACAAAGCCCGTCCACTAACAGCGCTGCCTTCTGATTGGCTCCAACATGTCGTGTGCTTGCAGCTACGGAAGGTGGAGAGGGACAAAAAGACGATGGACCAGGAGATCGTGGAGCTCACCAACAAACTTCTGGATGCTAAGAACACCATAGACCGCCTGGAGGAGCTCAACGTAAGAACCTGCTGTCGCGTGTTTCCATGGAAACCATGTTGGCCTCTTATTGGCTGAGAGGTTAAATCTGGGCTTCTATTGACTCTCATGTTTTCATCAGATTTGGTTGTTTTCTTTTGACTCTTAAGTGTTTATTGTTTAGTTGGTGTAGAGAAGCGGCTCCTCTCCTGTAGAACCCACTTCCTGTTGCATCACATGACGAGCTGACCGTGTGTGTGTGTGTGTACAGGAACGCTACAGGCAAGACTGCAACTTGGCCGTTCAGCTGCTCAAATGCAACAAGTCCCACTTCAGGAACCACAAGTTTGCTGACGTAAGTACCTGAGACGGTTCTGGGTCCCAGCAGAACCCAGGAGGCGGTTCTGAATCATTCAGCAGCTTCATTTCTGTCCTGTAATCTGCTTCATAAACAGCAACCAAGAATAAACAGAACAGGTTTCAGACCTTGGTTCTACCAGGACTCTCAGAGCTCATCCTGATTTTCCCAAATCTTTCCTGGAAACATCTGAAAACCAGAAGGGAAGTTTCCTGGACTTTCCAGGAGTTCAGAAGGAATTTCATCCAGAGATGCAGAGGAGGCAGATTTATATAGGAAGTGGCTCTTAGAGGGACGATAACAGCTGTTAGCCGCTAGCTGTTAGCCACTAGCTGTCAGCCGCTCCAGGACAGGAGCGGCTGACAGCTAGTGGCTAACAGCTAGCGGCTAACAGCTAACGGCTAAACGCTGGTTCTGGTCAAGTTCTGTGGTCAACTGTTGCAGCAATGGTTGCCATAAACAGTGATGCTGTGGCTCTATGGGCGGAGCTTTGACTGAAGGCGGCCATTAACATGATGAAGAGTTCAGGCTCATCTTCCTCACCACCAGACCCAGAAGCTGCTGACTGGACCCAGAACAGATTCTGGAGAACCACCCTGGTTCTGGTTCTGCAGGGATTCATAGATTATCCATTTTGTCCATCTTGTTTGAGCCGATGGCGAATCGATCAGAGGATCGATCTCTGAATGATAATAAAGTTTGAAACCGTGAAGGCTTCTAACTTCCTCTGTCCTGATTGGCTAGAAGTTTGCTCTCCAGCAGGAAGTGATCTATTGATCAATCGATCGATCGATGGCGTTAATGGCTGCAGCTCGTCCATTAGCCTCAGCTTCCTGGAAACTACTCAGATTTATGTTTTCAGTTATTGTTGTTATTTATGAATCGATTATTTTTCTCCTTCCTGTCCAGCTGCCCTCGGAGCTGCAGGAAATGCTCAACAAACACATGAAGTCCAGCCTCCCGGAGCGAAGCCCCGCCCCTGGCAGCCAGGACCCGGACACGCTGAGCCTGACGCACGCCGACGTCGTGCCGACCTCTGTCATCGCCCGCGTCCTGGAGAAGCCCGAGCCGCTGGTTCTGAACTCGGCCCAGTCCAGCAGCTGCGGCCGGCCGGTGGCGGAGGACGTCTTTGTCCACGTGGACATGACGGACCCGGCCGGCGCCGAGGCCCGGGAGGATGGCACCGGCCGGGAGGCGCCGCAGCACAACGGCTCCTGCCGTAGCCAGAACAGCCTGGACGAGGAGGCGGGCGGGGCACCGGCCTTCGAGAAACTCAACCCGTACCCGCCGCCGCCGCCTCCTCACCCGCTCTATCCGGGTCGCAAGGTCATTGAGTTCTCGTCTGACGACAAGGTGAAGATCCCCAAGAACTCGCCACTGCCCAACTGCACCTACGCCACGAGGCAGGCCATCTCCCTGAGCCTTGTCCAGAACGATGACGAGCGGGTCGGCCCCGGAAGCCCTTCCTCCTCCTCCGGCGGTGGGGGCGGAGCCAACCAGCACACGCCGCCATCGCAACGAGACGCCGCCAGCGAACCGCTCTCCGCTCAGTCCAGCCCCTTCAGCAGCCCGCCGCAGGTAAGCCCCACCCACCCACACAGCAGCTGCCAATCAGAGATCAGGTTAGAATACGGGCTCGATGACGGAGGTCCGGTTCTGGTCACTTTACTTGGCTGGTCTGATGGATCCAGACTGCTCTGGTAACCTTCAGAGGAGTCCAGAGATCCCTGATTGGTTTTGACCCAGTCGGACCTCCAGCAGAACCAAAAGCAGTTGCAGCAATGGTTCAGACCAGACAAGGATGGCATGAACTTTAGTTACCCTGGCTCCTGTGGTCCAGTGGGTATTTTACATCAGTTGGATGGGCAAGAGGTGTGCTGATGAACTTCCTGTCTGAGCAGTTTCTCCTCTAACATACTGGTGAGCGAAAGTGCACAGCTGCAGTAGTCTAGTGGTTATTATGATTTTTCTAGAAGCATGAATACAAGCAGAACTGTTACATGCACAGAGACACGTCACTTCCCAAAGACCAACAGGGTTCCAGTAGTCTAATGGGAAATTTGGGAGCACCCACCAGATGCTCCCAAATGGCAGGCACTTTAAACAGGGATGGCTGCTCTGGTGTCACCAGGGGCAGACCCAGGAGCATTGCTACCTGGGGATGGGTGCTCGGAACCCTGCAGGACTTTGGCTGGATAACAAGGGGGGACAATGGAGCTACTCTACCCAGGATTTGGTCATCCCAAGCCTGCAGGACCTTGGCTGGACCATCCATCCAAGGACCAGGCCTAGTTGGGATTGAAGCAACAAAACCCCACCTGGAACTTGACAGGACCACCCTCTGGTTCTCCAGAACCATCTGGGACCATGGACCTTGACTGGACTCCACTCTGGATCTCCAGAAACAGAGGGGGACCAAGGACCAGGCCTAGCTTGGATTGGGGCACCAAAACCCCGCATGGACCTTGACTGGGCAACCCCCTGGAGCTCCAGAGTCATGGAGCTTCTCTACCCAGGATTGGGGGACCCCAAGCCCACAGGACCTTGGCTGGGCCCAGGGGTCCCTTTCTGGACCCCTCGGTCTGTAGAATCCCACTGAACTCCCACACACACTCACAATGAACCGCAGTACTCACATAGTTATTAAAATACCAATAATACCCCCATGTCCCACAATACTCCCTCATGGCAGGCTTAGATCTTAACGTGAAGATTTAGCAATGTTCAAGGCCTCCATCAAGTGGAATTTGTCTGAATTGCAAGTCCTCCCAAATTTCCCATGTGGAACCCGGATGGCACATGTTCAGTAATACTGGGATGGAAAGGTTTGCTTTCCCAGACCCTAAGTTACATGTCCTGGGAAAATATATGGGGATCTTGGTCCCTAAACAGAACAGAACCTAACCCTAACCCTATCTCTCTTCTTCTGTGGTGCTGGTCCATGTCTCCTGGCCCAGGCTAATGCTATTGCTAACCTCTGATCACATGACCCTGCAGGCGCCCAGCATCCCGGCCAGCTCAGCCAGCTCCGAGGAGGATCTGCTTGCCAACTGGCAGCGGATGTTCGTGGAGAAGATGGCGCCCTCTAGCGAGGGTTCCGTGATGCACCGCACCTCGTTCAGCAGCCAGACGGCAAAGGAGCTGCAGAGGCGGCGGCAGGCGGCTGGGGGCGGGGCCGGCTCAGAGCGCCACAGGGCGGCATACTCGGACGGAGAGGAAGGCTCGTCGGCCCGCAGCTGGACGCCAAGCCGCGGCTCCAGTCTGGACACGGACACCGACACGGAGCCGCAACCTGGCAGGAGGCGCTATGGCACCGGGAACAGCCCCGAGGAGGCGGAGCTGCTTATGGACCTGGAGGACGAAACTGGCAGCGCAGACACCGCCGTCACCGTGACGACCGCAGACGCCCACGGGACGACTGTGGAGGACGACAGCTCGGCCGAAGAGAGAGACGTTCTTCCACGCGAGCTGCCCGCCATCTCGCCCCGCCTCCTGGAGTTCGACCCCACCCCCGGCCCGCAGCGCCCAATGAGGAGCCCCAAGAGGATGGGCGTGCACCACCTGCACCGCAAGGACAGCCTGACCCGAGCCCAGGAGCAAGGCACGTTGCTGGACTGACCGTTGCCACGGAAACCCGGCCGTAGGCCTCGCCCAGAAAATAGCCATACCTGATAAACGCTGCCGAGCGCGCCGCCTGGCGTCCATCAGCTGATTGATTCCACTTCCTGTTTACACAAACAGACAGGATCCATAAAAATTGGCCATCCTTTAATTTGGCGACCCGGAGCCGCTCCACCAGGTGACCCGCCGGTTTTTGTTTGTTTTTTTTTACTTCCTGTTTTGTGATGCGACGTCACCATCAGGAAACCGTCATCAGTGTTAGAAGGTGAACTTTGACCTGCGGCGCTGGTCCTGACCCGGTTCCTGATTATCGGTTTGGTTTTGGATCAATGTTGGAAACCCAGAAATGTCTAATTTCCCCACACAGATGCTTTTATTTTGAAAAAACGAATTGGACACGCTCAGATTCTCAGTGCCTCCATCACTTCCTGTCCCAGAGGTTGTGAGTTTGATGCTGGGCTCAAGTTAAAGGCTTTTATTTTGATATCTGTAGGTGCTGGTTTCCTGTTGCGTGTCTAGGCAGGTAATTGGCTAGTATTTGGCCCCACCCCCACACCCCCCATACACACTGATTGTCTCACAGGGGGCGGGGCAGTGGGCGGAGCTCCAGCGCACCTGGAATGTGACATCACCATTTTGCTTATGAAATCTGACCTTCTAATTGGTCACCACTGAGTTTGATTTGCTTTATAATTTCTATGGCATCCTGTTAGTGCCGTAGGAGGCTGAAGCTCCTCCTGGTGGGGACGGGAGGAAGTGCAGCTCTGTTTTTGGCACCTTGGGGCTTTTGTAGCCATCGGTGTTGGGCCTCTGCGGCACCGGTCCGAATGTGGACCCTCCTCCTCACAGTGCTGATTGCGGCTCATTGGACCGACTAGCTGATCACTGAATGTTCTGATGAGCGGTTCTGGCCGGATCCGTTACTGAATGTTCCAGCTCTCACCAGAACTTTTTCTGTTCTGAACGTTCAGAAATTATTTTCGTAAAAACTGAAATATTTGGTTTATTTTGATTCTGGTTGGATGTTTCCTCCTTCATTCTGCGGTTCTGGAACGACCCGGTGATTCTGACCCAGTTACAACTTCACACTTCAACCGCTTGGGTCCGGTTTCCTGTCCAGATCTGATCAAAACCTCTATTCACTCTGAAGTTCGGGTGCGTTGTCCCGAAGAACTCAGCAACCCAGATCGGAGCGGTTCTGACCCAGTTCCTGAGATCCATTTCCATCTAAGGACAACAGAAAGTTCTGATGCTCAGTTCTGAGGTCCGTCTGTGTTCTGCTGAGTTCTGGTCCGAATCCATCAGGATTTAGAACCCAGTCAACCTTCAAAGCTTATTGGGTTGGAGCCCGGATAGAACCAGTTCCAGTACCAGAACCACAGCTGAGTTAGGATTCTGGATCGGTGCTGAAGGCAGGAATCAGAACCTTTTGACCCAAACAAAACTGGTCCAGACAATCAGGTTCTGCTGCAGAGACAGCAGACCCTCCTCTTCCTCCTCTTCTTCATCAGCTGCTGATGAATTATTCACTCTTTTCCATCTGGTTCGGTTCTGCTGGTTCTGAGGTTTCGGGCCAGCTGTGAGCCACCGGGTCACATGCTGGAGGTTCTGTCCAGTCTGAACCTGAGCTGTTTCTGGGTTAGAACCAGAACCAGCAGAACTTCAGCTGTAGGTCCTCATAGAGACGCATAGACCCGCCTGACCGTGTTCTTAATATGTCATGAGCCCCATGAGGCTCAAAGACCTGTGTGTGTGTGTGTGTGTGCGCGCGCTTCCTTCATGACTCTTCCTCATGAATAGCCAGGCTCTCCTTCACTCCTTCTCTTTATTCCTCCCTTCCATCACTCAGATTTAATTATTCAATCTGATGAAGGATCAGAACCTTAAAGACCACAACCTTTGGTTCTGGATTGGTTCTCAGATCCACTGACCTCTGCAGAGGACGGAGGTCATGACCCTGAGGAATGCTGACAGGAACCAGAACCTTCCTGTCCTCCTGAACCAATGTGTCAGAGATCCGTTTTAACTTTTCTTAATATGTTAACAATCAGACTGAAATTCATCTGATCAGCACCAGAATGATCCGGTTCAGCCACGTCTGAATCAATTGACCCGAGTTCCATCAGAACCACTTCAGTTAGTGATCTGGGTCAGGACGTTCTGGTTCTGGGAGTCTGCAGGTCAGAACTCGGTTTGAATCATTTTATAGTCTCCCTTTGACCTGGTCTCCATGGAGATTCTGCAGAATCATCAGAACCTGATATAAACTTGGCATGAAGTGAAGCAATGCGTTCGGGCGTCTCCTGATGCATCTGGGTGCCATCAGTGTTTTTCTCCACTGACGCTGAATGAAGCTCTGGCGGACCCTCCGAACAGAGGCCCTCACCTGGACTCACCTGGAGTCAAGTGGACATTGATCGGGGGACTTAAGCCCCACTTCCTCCAGGTGCTGCTCTCACCTGGCCGACCTCAGCGGTTTCTGTTCCAGAGAAATCTCTGACTGTTAAACTGGTTTTATTTTCTCAGTTTAAAACAATGATGTATATTTTAAAGCAAATAAAATATTTTAAATGAAGCTCCGCCTCCCACGTTCCCTCCATCTGCACAGCTGCTCCTGCAGGTTCTTCAGGATGTTTCAGGATGTCCCACTGGACTTGAACACATCATCTCACCTGCAAATCCCACAGGGTCAGAAAGTCTCATGCAAAACAGAAGAAGCTGATCTGTTTATGTGAGTGAAGCGTTGTCGTTGTCATTTATGAATCATGTTACACAGACAAATCCTGTATGCTTTGTGACACTAATTTAGCTCCATAAGTTCTGCTATGTTTTTGGCAAGTTTAGCTTTGACAGGGAGATTAGCTAACGCTGATGGAGGGAAGAGTTTGGATCTGGATTGGATCAGAACTTCCTGAAGGAACGTTGTGGGACGGAGATCCAGACATCAGGACGAGCTGAACTCCATCAGCGTTTCTAACGTTTGAGGTTCATGAACTCGGTGATTTCCAACGAAACTGAGGAAAACATCTCAAACAGGGAATGAAATAATTGATGCCAAATCCTGAGAAATGTTGCACAGCTAAATCTTAAACCCTAAGAAAATCAGAATTTTTCTAAAAAGTTAAATATTTCTCATCAGTCGTGTCAGGAAGTGAAAGTAGTTTTATAAAAAACGGTTTCGTTCCCCAGACTGTCAGCTGGGGACAGTCTGGGGAACTGACGTTCACACCGAGTCAGTGAAGAACAAAATACCAAACATACTTATAGTATTGCTACAACTACATTAAGTATCAAGTGTTCTATATATAAAAATATACTAAAAGTATCCCTGTACCAATTTTGACATAACTTTAAACGCACTTAAATCAAATTGTACCAAAATACACTTTCAAGAAACATATTAAATAAAGGTTCACTTTAAATGAACAAAATATGTATTTGGTCGAGCGTACCAATGAAACAATGTTTTTAAAGATGTTTTGTGTATATTTTAAAATATATTCTCAAATAGATTTTTTTTTATTTCACTTAACACTTTCTTGAAAAGTAAACTACTAAATATACTAAAATTTCAGTTTATACTTCAGGCTAATAAAATGCCTTCTTCGGTTTCTTAATCTTTTACTATTTTTGTTAAAATGGCAAAGAATAAAAACAAATCCTTAGTGGCATATTATTTACTAACCCTGACAAAGTAAATAATTGTTCATGCTTTAAAATATCAAACGTTGACAGTTTAGTGACAACAAAAACCATACTTGTCCTAAACCATTATTTAGAATAATAAAGAAAATAAAGACCATTAAAAATGGTCTTTATTTGGGAAATATTGATCTTATTTAATAAAAACTTTTATGAAGTTTTTAGAAAATTAAAAAATTATTGTCAGGAATGTCACCTTGTTGTTCACGCTGCAATGCATTCTGGGTAAATGACATGTACCGTCCAACTGCCTGGTTCCTCCAGTGATGAGTGACGTTATTAATCCTTTACATGTCAGACATTCAGATTGTTAAGATATATTTTAATATTTTAAAATAAATATATTTTAAAAATTAAAATATTTAAAAAAAATTTTTTTCACAGAAATAAAATATTCTGTGAAAAAAAGGCTAACCACAGAGAATAAATTATAAAAAATAAAATGCAAATAGTGTTTGTATTATATGTGAAGAAAGTTTTGTATGAGTTTATTAAGATATTCATGAAATGTCCAAAATTGTGTGTTGAGACTCCTGAACGTGTTCACCTTTCCATTTAGACGGAGGATCAAACTTCAGGTTAATCTTAAACTGGGCCTAACTGGACCCATCAGAACCTCTCAGTTTGGTCTGCACTAAATGACCAGCAGGGGGCAGCAAAACCTCTAAGTGCAGGTTCAGTTTAGGTTCTGCAGAACCAGACCAGCTGATTCTGCCGGTGCTTTCTACCAGAAGAGGCTTTTATTGTGAAAGGGCCCAGGTGTGTCTCACCTTCTCCTTTGATGTCCGATCACCGCCGATTCTGGAACCGCTGGATGTTCGTCCTACAGACAGAACTGGTCCGGTTCCTCAACCCGGCCGGTTCTGTTCAGTCCAGCGGCCACCAGAGGGCGCTGCTGTTCCACGTTCACACCGAGTCAGAACCTCCTTCGACCCAACAGGAGGTTCTGCTTCCTGATTCATTTATCTCTGGACCCGTTCAACGGGCTGACCCGGTTCTGGTTCTGGTTCCTCGAGGTCTCAGCTGCTCTTTATTTATTTATTGATCATTTCTATCCAGTGAGCCGCGATGGGCCCATATGGGTAAAACCAGGTGGGGTCGCCATGGAAACCAGGTGGGACCCGTATGGGGGGTCTTCTTTTTTCTCATGAGTTGGACCCTTTACTTATTAAGGTTCTGTTCTGGCCTCGGTAACCCGGTCCAGGATTCTAACTGGACCCAAACTGGTTCCATCTCCGTTTGGATCCCATCCACCACCTGGAGAAATCCTGAGAATCTGGTTCTGGACCCGGTTCTCACCAGAGCGTCCTGGATCTCGGCCGTGTCCGCCGACGTTGATGACGGCCCGGTATCTGGTAGAACCCGTCCTCGGACCGGAAGGCTCCGTCCTGCGGAGGGAACCGTGAGCTCACAGCCTGATACTGGGTACGGCCCAGTACACCCAGTAGATACTGGACAAAGGGAGGGAACGCTGGCGAAAGCTGGGGAACCAGTTTCATTCCCCTCTGGACTTTGACTAGGAACATCAGGGAGGTCGTTGGGGTCATTTAGATCTGAGCTAACTGGTGGATAGCACCTTAGCTCCTTCCTGGCCTGAGCAGCTGCTGGGTCGGTCCGGTCCGGTCCAGCTGGTACTTCTCTGAACCAATGAGCTGATTTTATTCCTGACGGGTCCATCTGACCAGAACCCGGTCAGAACCATCTGACCCTGGCTGAGGTTCTGCCTGGAGACGCTTTCAGACTGAGGCAGAACCGGTCCAGATGGAGGGAGTTCTGGTTCTGGTGTGGCTGCGTCTCGGATCCTAATCTAATCTAATCTAATCTAATCTAATCTGCTGCCCTGATGATGATGAGGAGGAGGAAGAACCTCCAGATCAGCTGATTCACCAGCTGCTGCAGCGGCGCCGACCGGACCGGGTCACAGGTCAACCCTGACTGGACCAGAACCCAGCAGAACTCTGCTGCCCAGGAATCAGCTGCTGCTGGCGGCCCGGTGGGTCGGAACCAGAGACAGAACCGGGTCAGACAACCCAAACGTTGACCAGAGTCTGAAACCACAAAAATCTCCAAAACCCAATTGGGTCAGAGATGGTTCTGGAGTTCTAGACCTTTCAGAACTCCCGGACCGGGCCGGGCCATGAAGGAGAGGTTCTGATCCAAACAGGATCTGCTGCTCTTTCCCACGGCTACCTGACCCTAACCTGGTCCAGAGCCGGTGTTGGACCGCACCACTGGTATCACGGCTGCAGTTCTGGTTCCGTCCAGTCGGACCGGCTCAGTCAGGAGTCTCAGAGCCACGTTCCAGATCTCCAGAACCCGTCCTCTGACTGTCCCAGAACCTCCAGGCTGATCAATCAGAACAAACAGAACCGGACTCTAACCGGGTCTCACCTGGTGTCCCATCAGAACCGGCTGGATGCCGAGGAACGGACTCGTGGCCGGGACGATGGCGGCGCCACGGTCCGCGGGTCGATGCACACTCGTCCGGTCTCTGAGGGCGAACACAGGTTAGAGAACCGGTCCGGTCCAGCTGCAGTTCCTAGAGGTTCTGGTTGGTCCAGCAGCTGGGCCGAGTCTAGAACCGCGTGGCGAGATTGTCGAGGAATTGGGTCAGCGGCCATGATCCTTTCTGGGGGCATGAGGGGGGCAGCTGGGCAGCGGGTCGTGTTGGTTGGTGGTTAATTGTTAACAGATGTTCTGCTGCTCGTTGGTCCAATTAGGGTTTAAACTTCAGCAAAGAGAAAATCAGGAGGATTTAATGTTGGGTCGGCTTCCAGGACCAGAACCAGATGTGGGAGGAGCTAACGGACCTCCATAACCTCTGACCTCCACAGACAGCAGGAAGGTTCCTCTGGGAGATTCTCCAGCTTTGGGTCAGGAACTGGGAGGACTGGGAGGAAGTCCCTCAGACTGGTTCTGTGATGCTGTGAATCACCTGCGGTCAGTGGTGCAAAGAGTGGGAATGCACTGCATGCAACCCATAGGGGGCGCTGCACTGGGGGGCTGCACTGGGGGCGCTGCACTGGGGGCTGCACTGGGGCGCTGCACTGGGGGGCTGCACTAGGGGCGCTGCACTGGGGGCTGCACTGGGGGCGCTGCACTGGGGCGCTGCACTAGGGGGCGCTGCACTGGGGGGCTGCACTGGGGCGGCTGCACTGGGGCGCTGCACTAGGGGGCGCTGCACTGTGGGGGCTGCAGTAGGGGGGCTGCACTGGGGCGCTGCACTGGGGCGCTGCACTGGGGCGCTGCACTAGGGGGCGCTGCACTAGGGGGGCTGCACTGGGGCGCTGCACTGGGGCGCTGCACTAGGGGGGGCTGCACTGGGGCGCTGCACTGGGGCGCTGCACTAGGGGGGCTGCACTGGGGCGCTGCACTGGGGGGGCTGCACTGCGGCGCTGCACTGGGGCGCTGCACTAGGGGGGCTGCACTGGGGGGCGCTGTTTGTGTGTGAAATGATCAATAACAGAGGATAAGCAGTGACACAGCGAGCTGGGCCCTTGGAGAACTGAGGCGTTTTTCTCTTTAAATGTGAATTGTAGTAATAAACTCGACTACAGGGAACTAAAGATGGCGGCAGGAAAAACTCCAGGGAACAAAACAGAAAACTGAAGAGGAGGAAGGATGAAGAAAAGCTTTTCAAACTGGTTAAAAGACAGAAGGTGAGTAAAGTCAGAGTATCAGTGAGTGTAAATGTTCAGGTTAGCTTAAGCTAGGCTACAATAACAGGTGGTTGTTGTTGGCCTCCCCTCCCCATCGCGGCCCTGCACTGGGCTGGGACAGAACGTCCTCAGGAACGTTCTCTGGGTCCTAACAACATCTGAACATTGTTGTCTGGAAAGCAGGAATAAATCTGACCGGAGAACATTCGGACCTCCTTAACTATCATAATGACATGGGTAGCTTTTGACAGGTCAGCATTTTGACGGTCAAAGTTAAGACAGTAAAGATCAAACTGTGTCTTGTCTTCAGGTTCTTCTGTAATTGGACAGAATTTCAGCTCTGATGAGGATCTGCTGTGGAAACAAGTCCAGGATTTAGAGACAGAAAACTGTGACTAACAGCAGAAGAACCTAAAGATGTAGTTGGACAGGACGAAGATAATTGGATCAGTTTGTTGGACCAGCAGTCAATAAAAACTTGTTAATGAACATCCAGATTTCTCTGAAGGTTCTGCTTGTCTCAGGCGGTTGGGTTTGGAAGAACCTTTGGACCTGGAAGATGCAGTGAAGCTATCAGGATCATCAGTTTGCTCACTCAGCAGAGACAACATTCCTGTTCTGACACCTGGGATGAGATTCTGGTACCAACCAGGTCAACTCTGCTGGATTTGGTCTCTTGGTTCTGAAACCTTGTTCTACAGCCATTGAGCTGTGGAAGAAAATGTTCTGTTGGACCTGACCCAGTTAGTTTCAGGTCGCTATCGCTCCTGTTAATCAGTAACATCCTGCAGGATCTCTGAGCATCAGTGCGGACCCGACGCGCTCCGAGGTTCTGCAGCGACCTGCTCACCTCCTCACAATGACCAAAGGTCTGAAATGTTCTGCTTCTAAATATTCCTTAAAACAGAACGTTTCTGCATCCCTTACCAAGATTAAACTTGAGTCCATGGTGGCCATGTTCTGATTGTTTTATACGTCAAGGTAGGTTAGCATTAATCTAGCAGTAAGTTAGCACGAATTTAGCATCAACTTAGCAGAAAATTGAATTGAGCACCAATTTCATTCATGCTAACTTTGAGTTAGCATGAATTTAGTAGGAAGTTAGCATAAAGTCAGCAAGGTGTAAGGATAGAAATATTTGAAAGTTATCCTAATGTTAGCATGAAGTTAGCAGGAAGTGAGGATGAAATTAGCAAGAAAAACTCCTCAGGTTCCTGAAACCCTGAGAACTGACACTATACGACTTTACTTCTGTTTTTGGACCAATCATCATCCGTCAGGTTCTGTTAGCGCTAGCAGCTGCTTCACCAAGCTGGTAAATCAGACCTGAAGCTCATTTAAGGCAAGAAGTTGGTCTTTGTTTTGGTTCTGGGTGCAGATCTATATGCTGACCTGCTGCTCTATGCAGATGATGCTGAGATTTACTGCCAGAACAATCTCCTGCTTTGTGTCTGAAACATTTCCAGGAGATTCAGATTAGAAATCTTCTGGACTGGAGGAGATTTTTTCTGGACGATCCTGGTTTATGGAGACGAGACGCGCCGACCGTCTCCATGGCTGCAGCAGGTATCAGTGATGTCCGTATCTGCAAGAGACCTTCACCTCGGAACTAGACCAGTTCTGAAGATTCTGGAGAACATCAGCTCCGGTCCAATCAGAACCTCCGCGGCGGCGCCGAGCGGATCATCACCCGACCCGCGGGTCTGATTGAACATTAATCCTGAAGTGGATTTAGAGGCAGCGGGCCGGGCCGGAGTGGCACGCAGTGGCGCCACAGAACCCATTTATGTAACGGAGAGCTGATCCCGTATCGGACCTGGTGGGAACCAATCATCCTGCTGCCGTTATTGGATTATAATTGGATTATAATCCGACACACAAACAAGGCAGAGGATGAAAATCTGACAACCATCTGGACCTGGTACCGGGTCCTGGTCCAGAACCACCAGAGGTCTGGGCTGGACTGGACCAGTCCTGGAGAACCAGAACCAACAACCAGAACCCATCCTCCATGACGGAGCCAGAGCTGCGGATCAGAACCGGTCTCATCTCCACCTGCCGGCCTCTATTAGGCCCGCTCCCCACAGGTTGGGACTCTGCTGGTTCATACGTTCGGTTCAGAGAAAAATCAGCTGGACCTGAATCTGAGCGTTAACTCCTGATCCGAACCGACAGGATAGGATTCTGGAACCAGACCGAACCGAACCGGACCGAACCGGACACGTTCAGCTTCCCGCCCAGGAACCGGTGGACCCGGTTCCAGAACGGTTCGGCCCAGTGGAGCTTGTTGGCGGCTGCGGCAGCCCAGAACCGGTCCGGTTCCCCTGCGCAGAACCATGTCAGTCTGGAGCGGGCCGAACTGAGACCTTCAATGTGGGATTGAAGGTCCTAGTCAAAGGTTCTTTATGAGGTTGCTATGACAACGCCTCTATGGGGCTGTTAATAAAGTTGCTGCTGAAAAATCTCCATTTGTTTATTTTGAAACGACTTTAATAAATGAAACGGTGGAAGAAACGGCCCGTGACCTCTGACCTCTGGTGTGTCTGACGGATCCTGGAAGCCGATAATCTGATCGGCTGATTGTCACATGATCGTCATAACGATGAAACAAACATGTTGTGATCCTGATTAGCATCTGGAACGTAAACAAACCACAGATTATGGCTCAAACACCGAGGTGGGATTATCGCCTGACCGCAGGTCTGCTGGATTACACATCATCATCTGGATTTACTGGACTCCCTCAAGCTGCTCAACTGGAAACCAGTCAAACCAGTGCTCTGCTGCAGAACCGGCAGTTGGGATTAACAGGCTATGGACTAGCTCAGAACTGGTCCAGCTGGAGTCCCTCAGGGCTGCAGGCGTCGCCGTCCGCTCTGGATCTGGATCTGGATCTGGATCTGGATGTGACCTGCTCCGTGTTTCTGTTTAGTGACAGATTAAAGTCAAACAGATGAAGGAACCGAACCGTCCGGATCCTCCGTCTCAGCTGCTAATCTGGGATTAAAGCGGAGGCTCTGCTGCATCCGCCTCAGGTGAGCTTTGGTCTGCAGGTGAGCCTGGAGGAAGCTGCGCAGCCGGAAGTGCTTCCCGCAGCGCTGGCAGCTGTGCGGCGTCTGGCCGCCGTGGGAGCCGCGGTGGTCCTGCAGCAGCTGCTGCAGCCGGAAGCTCCTCCCGCACACGTCGCAGTGGAACGGCTCGTCCCCCGTGTGGCTCCGCTGGTGCGCCCGGTGCTGCGACGGGTTGGGGAACTTCTTCCCGCAGACCTGGCAGGTGACGGCCGGCGGCAGCATGCCGGCCGCCGCCGGCTCCTGGGCGTGCCGGCTGATCATGTGGTTCCTCAGGCAGCGGAAGCTCTTGCCGCAGACGAAGCAGAGCTGCTTCTCTCCGACGTGCGTGGCCTGGTGGCTGCGCAGGTTGGCGGCCTGCGTGAAGCGCTGCCCGCAGGTGGAGCAGCTGAACGGGCGCGGCTCCTGGTGCCCCAGCGTGTGTCGTGTCAGGTGGGAGGCGTGGTAGAAGGCCTTGCCGCAGACCTCGCACATAAAGGTCTTGCTGAAGTGCGTCACGTGGTGCGTCTTTAGCGCGCTGACGCAGGAGTAGCCCTTCCCGCATATGTCGCAGCGGCAGCTCTTGTCGCGGGTGTGGCGCGCCTTGACGTGCAGGTCGCGGTGCGTCTTGTGGTTGAAGCTTTTGGGGCAGAAGCCGCAGGCGAAGGGCAGGAGGCCGTGCGCCTTCAGCTGGTGTTCCCGGAGCTTCAGGACGCCGCTGAATGCCGCGCCGCACACCGAGCACAGCGGGTGGGACTTCCTGTGGTGGTCGGCCAGCCGCTCGGCGCTGGGGAACAGCCTGCTGCAGCGCCAGCACCGCAGGGGAAGCTCCTCGCTCACCGTGGCCGCAGCCGGTCTCCACCCGCAGCGTGTGGCCCCGCCGTCAGGTGGCGCTGGGGGCCGGGCGTAGTCATGGTCAACGGTCGGAGGGGAGGAAGAGGCGGGGCGCACCTGCAACTCCTCACCTGTGAGATTAGAGGCGCTGCTTCTGCTGCCACCTGGAACACAGACACAGTTCATCTGCTGAGCAGCAGAGGGCGCTGCAGTTAGTTAGAACTGACCCCAGCAGCAGCAGCTACTCCACCAGGAGCTCCTCAGGGCTCCGTCCTCAGCAGCAGCAGCTAGACTCACCCTCAGCGCTCAGAAATGGAAACATGGTCAGCGTTTGCTCTGCATCCGGTCCGTCACTGACTCTGCACAGCAGGAAGTAGGCGTGGCCTGGGGGGGGCTCCTGCTCACCTGAAACACAACGACTTCCACCTGGTTCACACCAATCGCAGACACTGACCCTCTGCTCACCTGAATCGTGTTCATGACCCATCCTGGTCCGGCCCTAACCCAGATCGGTCTACTAACTGGTTTACACCTGGTCCTTACGGTGTTCCGCAAGGTTCTGTCCTAAAGCTCCTCCCAATGTCTCTAACTAATCCTTCATCTGTTTTCTAAATATTCGTCTCTCTGCAGATGACTGAGGGTTTCTTCCTGTGATGATTTCAAATCATATCATCATTTTTAAATCTGTGACAAACAGATTTAAAATCTGAAAATGTTTGTCCTGCAGACTCACCTGCACCTGTCCGGGTCTTCATTAACGCTCCACCCGGTGTGGGCGGAGCCTCTTCCTGCGTCGTCATGCTGGTTTCCAGGATCTTCATGATTTGATCTGCAGCTTCCAGACACAGCCTGTCCACTGCCACTCCCAGTTCCTCCTGAGGAAACCAGTAAACATCCATCACTCTAGATTCTAGAAAGAACCAGTCTCTTCTGACTGGGCCCATCTGAACAGGATTCTGCAGATCTGCAGCTCCTCCAAAGAACCTCTTAATAACTTTGGCCCAAATGAATCCAGATGTTTAATATTTATGTTTATTACCAGGTTATTTTACTGACTGTTCCCTTCAGGAAAACTAAATGCATGTCTCCTGCCTGACATCTAAGTGTTTTATTTCGGTGCGTTTGGATCATGCAGGGCAGCCTGGAGGATCCAGATCCAGGTTAATAATCTGATTCTGGACCCAGAACCAGGAAGCCTGATGGTGTGAGACCAGCTGGTCCAGGAAATGATCGGAGCTCATAGACAGACCCAGAAAACTACAAACCCGCCTGTAAATACAAAAATATACAAATAATAATATAAATAACTTTTCAGACAGTCATTGTTCAGCAACATGCTGGTCAATGGGAGCAAAATGTTTCTGAGTCTGGCTGTTCAACAGTGAAGGAAACCTCCTGCCAGACAGACGATCAATCGATCAGACGATCAATCGATCAGAGGATCAATCGATCAGACGATCAATCGATCAGAGGATCAGACGATCAATCGATCAGACGATCAATCAATCAGAGGATCAATCGATCAGAGGATCAATCGATCAGAGGATCAATCGATCAGACGATCAATCGATCAGACGATCAATCAATCAGAGGATCAATCGATCAGACGATCAATCGATCAGAGGATCAATCGATCAGAGGATCAATCGATCAGACGATCAATCGATCAGAGGATCAGACGATCAATCGATCAGACGATCAATCAATCAGAGGATCAATCGATCAGACGATCAATCGATCAGAGGATCGATTGATCAGACGATCAATCGATCAGAGGATCAATCGATCAGACGATCAATCGATCAGACGATCAATCGATCAGAGGATCAGACGATCAATCGATCAGACGATCAATCAATCAGAGGATCAATCGATCAGACGATCAATCGATCAGAGGATCGATTGATCAGACGATCAATCGATCAGAGGATCAATCGATCAGACGATCAATCGATCAGAGGATCGATTGATCAGACGATCAATCGATCAGACGATCAATCGATCAGACGATCAATCGATCAGAGGATCGATTGATCAGACGATCAATCGATCAGAGGATCAATCGATCAGACGATCAATCGATCAGAGGATCGATTGATCAGACGATCAATCGATCAGACGATCAATCGATCAGACGATCAATCGATCAGAGGATCGATTGATCAGACGATCAATCGATCAGACGATCAATCGATCAGACGATCAGACCATGGAGAGGACAGGAGGATCTGGTTTGCTCTGGCTGAGCAGCGTCTGTGAGACGTTCATGATGGGCGGAGTGGATCCCAACGATCCTCGCCGCTCTCCACCAGGCTTCCTGTCTCCCAGTCCAGAGGGAGACGCTGCTGGTCAGTCGGATCCCAGTGGTTCCTCTGAGAGGGGGAGGCGCTGCTCCACCTTCTTCACCATGGAGCCATATGAAGCGCCAGCTGGGTGTCTGTAATGTGCAGATCCAGTTGGAGCCGATGATGTGGCGTGCGGCTCCTGACGTGGACAGTGATCTCCTTGGCCTTGTCGACGTTCAGGAGCAGGTCGTCCTGTCTGAACGGCTCCCGTGACGGTTGTGTCGTCTGCAGTTCGTGGCTGGTGGTGAATCTGGGACGGCGGTCGTTGGTCATCAGGGGACACAGCAGGGGGCTAAGGACACCGCCCTGGGGGACGCCGGCGTTCAGGGACATGAGGACTGAGCTCTGTCGGTGAGGAAGTCCAGCAGCCAGTTGAGGCCCAGTGGGACCAGTCAGCAGATCCTGGAGGATGATGGAGCTGAATGCTGAGCTGAACGGCGTGGGCACCCAGGTTATCCAAACCGGATTGGGTCAGATGATGGAGGCCGACCCAATGAGGCCTTCACCTCTCGGTTAGAGCGGCGGGTCAAAGTCTGTAAGACGTGACGGTTGGTCTCTGGAATAATTACAGCTGAGTTAAAACATGAGGAATGATGTTTACTCAAACCGTCCAAAGACGTTGCGTTCACTGAGGAAGCTAATGTCGACCAGGTGAACCAGTGACAGACTGGAGGCTCCGCCAGCCGTTTACTGGGATCGTGGTACAAACCTGCCTGGACGGTTCAGAGAGAGTCCGGCCGCTAAGGAGATAATCACCAGGCCACAAACAACAGCATTCTGCAGGTTTTTATGGGAAGCATTAGAGATGTTGTTCAAAGCCTTTCTAGAATATATCCTGACAGGTAATCTCTCTGATACAATAAAACAGGGATTATCAGTTTAATCCCCAAACCTAATAAACATCTAATGGATGTTTATAATCAGAACATCTCTGCGTATGATTATGAAATGTTAGCTCAGGTTTCTGCTCAGACTGAACAGAACTGAGAGATTCAACAATCAGCCTTTATTAACATCCTGTCAGGTTGGATTTCACACACCTGGACGTTCCTCTCTGAGATGCTGCAAAGTTCAGCGGATTATCTTTGTGGATTCATTGAGCTGCTCTACAGTGATATTTATAGCTCAGTTTCCATAAATCCAGGTCTCTCTCTAGATTTAAGATCCAGCGAAGCATTTGGCATTGCGCTGTTTATCACAACGACTCAGTTGCTAACTCTTCAAATCAATAACAAGATCAACCAGTTTTCTGACAATCAAACCAAACAAAAACCATCCAGTGTTTGTCTCTGGCCTCAGTATAATCCCTCAGATTTAAGGTTAGAAATGTGAGATTTCTCTCATTCATTACAGAACAAATCAAAGAGTCAGTCGAGAATGAAGTCAAAACAGGAAGAAAACTAAAGTTTTTGTTAAAAGTCCTGATTAATTAATGACATGAGAAGGTTGGTTATTAATGAATCTTACTTGGTTGCTGTGCAACCGGGTTCTGCTTCACGCCACTGTACCGGGCCAGCCCAAGTAACCCCTGGACTGCGTTGTGCAGTTTCTTAATGAAGACAAGGAGTTTCTGGCAGTTTATTTTCTGAATGAGAACATATCGGCTTGGAATCGGTGCAACAGCTCAGTTTCCCTCAGCTCACTGCAACAGAGCGTTATGGTAGCTATTAACTTAGCACATGACATGTTTTACAATATTAACAAAACTAAAAGTACAACAACTAGGGACACATCTAGTAAATATTCATTACTCTATTTGTCAAAGTTAATAAAATGATGTTTTATGTGTTGCTAACATTTTTCTACTGTGTGCTGAAGAATGACACCAGCAGCAGCATGTAACCAGCCACACAGAGAGGGGGCGCTGTTTCCCCAGTGCACCGATACATAAAGCAGGTGGGATTCTGCAACCTAAACACTGTTACAGTTGCGCTTAGGAAAAATGGCTTAAAACATTCAATATGGTTTCATTTTTCTAATTTTACATTTAGGAAGTGGAACTTCTCACTCCGTGCTTAATTAATAAATATAAGGCTGGTATGAAAACTGTTATTTTTCTAGACTTTTCTTAGGCCCTTGTCATCATTTCTCAGAAAATATTATTTTATTCGTTATATTTTCGGTAGGTGAGCAAAGCGATCCAGTTAATCAGATCCAGTATTGATTTTCTCCACGATAAAAGTGAACGACTGTAACTTCACTGACATTAAATGTAACAAGACTCAACAGTGGAACGAGATCAAATGTGTTTAGATTATGAAGGAGATTCCAGATTGTTTTCTACAATTTAGTTCATATTGTGCTGCGTTGCTGTAAATAGCTTTGTTACTTGATAATAAATAAACAAGTTAAACTCGCTGCAGCTCATAAGGACCGTGACGTCACCCAGCTGGAGCCGGAAGTGTTGCTGTTAGCCGCGGTTAGCTTCACCTCTGACCGCGGCTCCTGGCTGCTCTCCCGGACCGCCTCCCTCGCGGTTCGGAACTCCGTCAGCAGGGTTCGGGCCAGGCTGTTCACGACCAGAACCACCTGGCTCCTGACTGCGGCTACATCCGCCATTCTGGGCCGCGGTCAGTTTCGGGTTAGCAAGCAGCCGAACGGCGGTACAGGAAGTGACGTAGGTGACTCGTCCAGCGCCTTTTCCGTTTCCTTTACAAAACAAAAATCAAAACCATGTCTTGATTCATAAAAGCAGCTCATTTTAACCAGATTCACCAATTTATTATTATTTTATAATAAACCGAAGGAAATTCTGACTCAGAATTTTAATTGAATTTTTTGACCCTGATCCTCCAGGGGACACAGAACTTTATTCAGAAAACCATTATTGGTTACTAAATGTTGTAACTCTGACTGATTCTGTGCGCAGAAAGGATCTCCTGGAGCAGTCTGAGTCACAGGCAGTGAGAAGAAGCCTCTGACTGAAGGCAGTCTGATGCTCAGGGTTGATTTTAAGGAAGATCCTCCAGTGCATCGTCGTCTCCACTGGTTCCACAGTCACCAGAACCAGAACAGAACCAGGCTCTTTATCCGGCTGTTTACCCGTTCTGACAGATAACAGAAAGATTGAGCGACACACAACAATAATCTCCTTTGTTTTTTTCACGTTTTAATTTTTAATCCCTTTGTCGTGGAAAATCTCCTGTCATTAATGGAGAGAAACATGAAAACAATAACAATAATCCAGGAAACGCTGCTGAACGTCACCAACAGCTGCTTCACAGCTGGACTCCTCCTCTCTTTGCTGTCTCCATGACAACGTGGCAGCAGCGCTGATGGCTAGCATGACTATGGATAATATGATCAGTCTGCTGCTGCAGACATCCGGAACATGTTTTAATAGATTGGAGGGCAACATCCCTGATGGTTGCCATGGAGATTCGGGACACAAGGATGCTAGATGGACATCCATCCATCATCCATCCATCCACCCATCCATCCATCCATCATCCATCATCCATCCATCATCCATCCATCCATCCATCCATCTGTCCATCCATCATCCATCCATCATCCATCCATCCATCATCTATCCATCCATCCATCTGTCCATCCATCCACCCATCCATCCATCCATCATCCATCCATCCATCCATCCATCCATCATCCATCATCCATCCATCTGTCCATCCATCTGTCATCCATCATCCATCCATCTGTCCATCCATCTGTCATCCATCATCCATCCATCCATCCATCATCCATCATCCATCCATCCATCCATCCATCATCTATCCATCCATCCATCCATCATCTATCCATCCATCCATCTGTCCATCCATCCATCATCTATCCATCCATCCATCTGTCCATCCATCCATCATCTATCCATCCATCCATCTGTCCATCCATCATCCATCCATCATCCATCATCCATCCATCCATCCATCCATCATCTATCCATCCATCATCCATCCATCCATCCATCATCTATCCATCCATCCATCCATCCATCCATCATCCATCCATCCATCATCTATCCATCCATCCATCCATCCATCCATCATCTATCCATCCATCCATCTGTCCATCCATCATCCATCATCCATCCATCATCCATCATCCATCCATCCATCATCTATCCATCCATCCATCCATCCATCCATCCATCATCTATCCATCCATCCATCTGTCCATCCATCATCCATCATCCATCCATCATCCATCATCCATCCATCCATCCATCTGTCCATCCATCCATCATTATCCATCCATCCATCTGTCCATCCATCATCCATCCATCATCCATCATCCATCCATCCATCATCTATCCATCCATCCATCCATCCATCCATCATCCATCCATCCATCTGTCCATCCATCATCCATCCATCATCCATCATCCATCCATCCATCCATCCATCATCTATCCATCCATCCATCTGTCCATCCATCCACCCATCCATCCATCCATCATCCATCCATCCATCCATCCATCATCCATCATCCATCCATCTGTCCATCCATCTGTCATCCATCCATCCATCATCCATCATCCATCCATCCATCATCCATCCATCCATCCATCATCCATCCATCCATCATCCATCCATCCATCCATCCATCATCCATCCATCTGTCCATCCATCTGTCATCCATCCATCCATCATCCATCCATCCATCATCCATCCATCCATCCATCATCCATCATCCATCCATCTGTCATCCATCCATCCATCCATCCATCCATCCATCCATCCATCCATCCATCATCCATCCATCCATCTGTCATCCATCCATCCATCATCCATCATCCATCCATGCATCCATCCATCATCCATCCATCCATCATCCATCCATCCATCATCCATCCATCCATCCATCATCCATTCATCCCTCCATCATCCATCCATCCATCCATTCATCCATCCATCCATCTGTCATCCATCCATCTGTCATCCATCCATCCATCATCCATCCATCCATCCATCCATCATCCATCCATCCATCCATCATCCATCATCCATCCATCTGTCATCCATCCATCCATCATCCATCATCCATCATCCATCCATCCATCATCCATCATCCATCCATCTGTCATCCATCCATCCATCATCCATCCATCCATCCATCCATCATCCATCCATCCATCTGTCATCCATCCATCCATCATCCATCATCCATCCATGCATCCATCCATCATCCATCCATCCATCATCCATCCATCCATCATCCATCCATCCATCCATCCATCCATCCATCATCCATTCATCCCTCCATCATCCATCCATCCATCCATTCATCCATCCATCCATCTGTCATCCATCCATCATCCATCCATCATCCATCATCCATTCATCCCTCCATCATCCATCCATCCATCATCCATCTGTCATCCATCCATCCATCCATCATCCATCCATCCATCCATCCATCCATCCATCCATCCATCCATCCATCCATCATCCATTCATCCCTCCATCATCCATCCATCCATCCATTCATCCATCCATCCATCTGTCATCCATCCATCATCCATCCATCCATCCATCATCCATCATCCATCATCCCTCCATCCCTCCATCATCCATCCATCCATCATCCATCTGTCCATCCATCCATCCATCATCCATCCATCCATCCATCCATCCATCATCCATCCATCCATCCAGCAGTTTCTTGGTTTTTCATTATGATTTATTACACAAAGTTTCAGATGCTACAAAAATATCTTATTTTTAATTTTCACTCTGGTGACCAATGGCTGTACAGACATTTAATAAGAACAATAACCATAAACAGTATAGTTTGTATTTTACATTCTGGTAGAAAATGGTGAAAAGAACCAAACGGATCCTGGAGTTCTGGAGTGCTGGAGCCGACCCGGTCCAGTGAAGTTCTCCAGGTTCTGCAGAACCTTCAGCCTCTTCTTTACGCTCCCCCTCTGATTGGTTCCTTTGTGGGCGGGGCTGCCCTTCTCCACTTCCGTCACATAATAAACAAACTCCGCCTTCATGCAGCAGGTTTGCATGGCAACAGATGACGCTTCCTCATAAAGAAAGAGCCAATCAGATTACAATCCGAGCAGGCCCCGCCCACCTTCAGCTGTGTTCCTCTGATTCGCCACTGCTCCCCTGCTGTGGTGAGGGGGCGGTCCTTGCGGAGGCCCCGCCCTCTTCCTGCTGCGGCTGTTTGGCGGAGCTGGATAGGTCGATAGCCTCTTCCTCTTCCTCCTCTTCCTCCTCTGTCTCCTCCCCCTCAAGAAGCTCCGCCCCCTCGGCGCGCCGCTCCGGGGCGTCGCAGAACCGGTCTGGCGGCGGCGGGCTGGAGCATTTCTTGGCCATCTCCAGGGACTTCTTGTGCATACCTGAGTGGGCGGAGCCAGACCAGATCAGGTCAGCTGGGAGGCGGCCAGCAGGGGGCGCCGTCAGCGAGCGCGTGTGTATTACTGGCGGTGTGCGTGTGCGTGGCACTGACGTGCATGCGGCTCACCGAGCAGCCAGGGGGCGCAGGAACCCATCATGCCGTTCTTGGCCGAGTTGAGGATGGACTCTGGCAGCGGGATGGAGTGTCGGACCATGGCGCCGTACAGACCGTACTCCGCCATGACGCTGCTGCGGCCCCAGCACTTCTCACGCTTCCGCCACTTCGCCCGCCGGTTCTGGAACCACACCTGGACCAGCAGAACCGGGACATGTGGACCGGGTCAGAACCGGGACATGTGGACCGGGTCAGAACCGGGACATGTGGACCGGGTCAGAACCGGCCCGCTGAGCTTCCTGCTATTAATGGTTTAAATAAAATCAAATCTCTTTGATCTGAATGTTCAATAATAAACTGTTATAGCAGCTTAATGCTTATTATATAATTATAATAATGTTTTGCTTCCAGCACATTATTATTATTTTTCTCTATTTTTCCAGATTGTTTTGTTTAAAGATTTTTTTTTGGTTTTTAATATATTTTCTTATCGTTTCTAATTAAATCGATGACGTGAAGTTGTGGCTGCTGGTTGATGTGAGTCCGGTTCCGGTTCCGGTTCCGGGCCGCAGCTAACGGTGTTTCTGTTCGTGGTTCCGGTCGGGCCGGTTCCGGTCGGGCCCATGCTGTACCGTTTTGTTCTTTTGGATCGGCTCACCTGTTTTTTAAAATTAAATTATTTTTTTCTGGCCTCCTCTAATATTTTGCTCCTTATAATAAAACGATTATTAACAAGTTCTAATAAAGTATTGATTGACTATTAATGATTATTAATAATGTATCTGTGTAATATTTTTTATACATTAGAGAATTAAATAATAATTGATGAACATCATTTTGTTTTATTTTAGTTTATTCAATTAAAATCATAAATAATAAGCCTTTATATTAATGATAATTCTTACTAATTATTAACAAAAATGAAATGTGTGCATCATGTTAAACTCCTAAATAATTTATGAACATCTACTTTACATATTTCTATACACAAAAGGAATAATTTCATAAAGATCAGTGTTTATATTATTAATGAATAAGTTCACACACAAACAAAACACAGTCCTCGGTTCTGTGGACCTCCTCTTTATGTACACAGCAGAACCGACCGGACCGGACCGGACCGCGGCCTCACCTGGATGCGATCCTCTGGAAGCTCTGTCTTCATGGCCAACATCTCCCGGGCGTAAACATCCGGATAGTGGGCCTCATGGAAGGCCTTCTCCAGCTCCTCCAGCTGGTGGGAGGTGAAGACGGTGCTGAGGAGGAAGAGGAGGAGGAGGAAGAGTAGTCAAAATCAGGTCGGAATTCGCAGGTCCAGAAACGGTTCTGTTCACATGGTTTAATCCAGCTGCTGTATTCATTATTATTATTATTATTATTATTATTATTATTTCATCTTTAGTGCATTAAATGTTAAATGTTACGTTTTGGATGATTTAATGAGAAAATTTATTTAAAGCTCCAGATTTTCTTATTTTCCTGTTTTCTGAGTAAATTAAAGTAAATCTGTTTAAATATATTTATTAATTTATTCTCTGTTATTGATTTATAATTATAATGAGGATTTATTTGCAAATAATTAGAACCCGCTTGTGGTCCATCAGAATTTCATCAATAAAAATCTAATTTCGTTTCATTTCATATTTTCTGTTTCAATATTTTTCTAAATCAGCTCAAAGTCCCGGAGCTGCTGGGTCCATCGGAACCGAACCGCAGATTTTAAGATCAGGAAAAATAACTCCTGCAATTGAATTTCATTTTATTTAAATTGATTTAATTTCTGATATTTTTATGAAGGTCTTCCTCACCGGTGTCTCCTCTTCTTCCTCTTCTGGGAATTCCCAGAGCTTTTCGAGTCGTTTCGGTCCGACAGACAGTCTTCATCTGCAGAACAGAACCAGAACATCAGAACCAGGCACGGAGGAACTGGGCTGCTCCAGAACCGGACCGGTCCGTACCGGAGTACTGGTCCCGCTGGGCCTCCAGGTTCTGCAGGTAGTGCCCGTCTGGCCGCGCCTGCAGCAGCGGCAGGTGTCCCGGCAGGAAGCACGGCGCCCCGGCGGGCTGCTGCGCCGCCAGGCTGCACAGGAAGCCCAGGCCGAGTGGCAGCGACCCGCCCGGGAACGAGAAGCCGCCGAGGCCGCCGGCCGGGCCCGGAGGCTCCGCGGCGGCCCCGGAGCCCGCGGCGGGCGGCCCGGAGCCCGGCGGCCCGGCGGGCTGCTGCCGCGCCGCCAGGTCCGACTCCAGGCCCAGCAGGTCGGTGATGGCGAAGCCTTTGGACCGGAACCCGGAGCCGTGCAGCCGGGCCTTGTCGATGCCGAACCCCGGGGAGAGCATCCGAACCCTGGGCTTGTCCTCGCTGAGCTCCTCCCGGCCGGTCATGCTGAGGAAGAGGAGGGATGAAGGTCGAAAAACAGGACCGGGACCCGGCGGGGGGAATTTATGCGGCCCCGGGCCCCTGGGTCCGCTGCGGCAGCCAATCAGGAGCCAGAACCAGCGGGGTGGTAGGGAGGGGGAGGGGGGTCTCCTCTCAATCCCAGAGGATTAATTGCCACCAATTTCCCTCCAATCCGATCTGGATTTAGTGGCCGGAGGAAGAGGAGGAGGAGGAAGGTTTAGTTTGTTGATCTTTGATCAGACCCAGATCTCCTCTTCATCTTCTCCCTGCGCGTCACCGAGCTGCAGGGGTTACCATGGCAACCGCATCCCAGAGCCAGGTGAGGTCAAAGTTTAAAACTTTTCGCAGAATCAGAGACGAGAAGAAATGAAGAAGACAGAGAGACAAGAAGTTCATCTATAAATGTCCCATGAAGGCAGGAACGTCTAGATTATCAGCTGCAACCATCTTCAGATTAAAACTGATCAATTTAAGATTAAATATAAAATTATTTATTGATTTATTTCTTTGGTTATCATTTCTGAGTGAGAAAAATCCAAATAGATCCAACATTCTGACATGAAGCTGTGAGTTTATTTCAGGTTCCCTTGATTGTTCCCAGCTGTGTCTCGTTCCCTGATTACCATCTGTGGATCTAATCCACAAGTTCCCTGGTCTGATGTTTGGGTTCCTCTGGAGCAACTGGAACACACACCCACACACACACACACACACACACCCACCCACACACACACACACACCCACACACACACACACACACACACACACACACACACCACACACACACACACACACACACACACACACACACACACACACACACCACACCACACACACACACACACACACCCACACACACCACACACACACACACACACACACACACACACACACACACACACACACACACACCCACCCACACACACACACACACACACACACACCACACACACCCACACACACACACACACACACACACACACACACACACACACACACCACCACCTCACACACACACACACACACACACACACACACACACACACACACACACACACACTCTTCTTATTTTATCTTCATCACCTTCAGACACATTAATGCAATAAATCCATAATTTCACAACCAATTAATGAAAATATGAGATAATTTTATTCTAAAAACATGTTAAATAATAATAATAATAATTCAATTTGTTATTTCCAACAAAATAATAATGAGTAAAAAACACATATCTGAATATTTAAAATGGTAATTAATAATAATGATAACCAATAATCAATAACCAGCACAAACCTGCAGATCTGTTTCTTGTGCTCTGACGATGGATCTTCATCATCTGGAGGTGATGATGATGAGGACCAGCGGTACCAGCCGGTACCTGGTTCTGTTGGGCCGGTCCAGATTGTCCAGAATCGGTTCTTCAGTTCAGCTGACACTGGGAGACCCGGTACGAACCGGGCAGGTTCTGGTCAGGTTCTATCTGGACCTGAGGTTGTCTGAAACGTCTCCAGAGTGGACCGGGCCATCAGAACCGGCCCAGGGCTCACTGTAACTCTGGATGTGTCCTCTGACCCCTGACCCAGGCCCCTCCCAGCCGGGTCCGTGCTCTGAGCGGCACGTGCCGGCTGCAGGCCCGGATAAGAACCGGGTCAGACGGTTTTAATCATCAGCAGAACCTGGTAAATATTACTGCATGTAAAGGGGGGGGGACGTGGGCCGGACCGGGTCCGGATCGGGTCCGGACCCGGTCCGGATCAGGGCATATTTAAGGTGCCACTTAATTGAACCACTTTAATCCTGGAGCCGTTTTGCTCTGATTGAGGTTTTAATCTATTGGCATAAATATGAATTTATGAATAATTAGTGGGACACGAGGGGGGGGGCAAAGGGGGGGCAGACTGTTGAAACACAACAATGGGTCAGAACAGCAGCTGACTGGATGGTTCTGATGGTTCTGTTGGACCCGGTGCATCAGAACCATCAGGGTCCCGTCTCTATAGCGACCAGCTGCTGCTCATTGTTGGACCTTCTGGAGGAAACCCGTCTGGACCTTCCAGAACCTCTGGAGAGGTTCTGCTGGTTCCAGTGAGGAAAAGGTTCTGCAGAATGAACCGGGATTTCAGTGAAGCATGGTGGTGGCAGCATCATGGCCTGGAGAACAGCTGACATTTTCTCTCAGGTTCAGTCCTGGTTCCGACCCAAAAGCCCTCTGCACATTTTTGTCCTGAGTAGTTTGTTGGACACAACCGGACCTGGATGGGTCCAGATGGACCCGGTTGGACCCGGTTGGACCCGGACGTTCTCCAGTTGCTGCGTCTGAAGCTCAGGCCTTGAATCGGTCCAGAATAATTGAGTTGATGCGACATGCAGATTACAGCGGTGACCTCTGACCCCTGACGTCTGCATATTAATTACAGAAGGTCGAAGAGAAATGACGATGATGATGATGATGATGGAGATGAAGAGTGGATGAAAAGATCAGAGATAATCTGAAGATTATTATGATCAATCAATCTGCTCCGTCATATGAAGGTAATCCACAGTATTGATTTAATCCAGACTCTTCATCTGATGTTCTGCTTCCTAATCTGCTGCCTGATCAACTCCACCGATCAATAATCATCTGATTGAGACTCAGAATTACAGCAGCAGGAACCAAAAAGAACCAGATTTAGTTTTTATTTGGTCAGTTTGACCAAATTACACTGTAAAAACTTATTTGTCCAATAAAAACTGCATACAGACTGGCTCTGGACCAATCAGAGGCTCAGCAGTTAGCATGATTAGCTGCCTGGTAACAACAATTAGCTGTTAGCAATAGCTAGATAATTGTTAGTTGTTAGCATTAGCTTGATGTTAGTGATTAGTGCTAACTAGACATCAGCTTTAATTACATATCAGGTTTGTAAGTCCTAGCTAGCTGCTAGCTGTTAACTCATCCACCTCCTGCTCTTTTCCTGAAGCCACACCCAGAACACCTGTGGCTTTTCACAATAAAATTGAAAAATAATTCAAATAATGCAGATGGAAAAATATTTTTCCACTGAAGAAACCAAATAAAACATGAAGCATTTTGTGAGCATTTTGGTCCTAAGCGGTGAGCTAACAGGCTAACAGGAGCCGCTGACCTCCAACTGGAGGAACCAGCTGATTGTTGCCTCTCCTCCTGGTGAAAGTCGGGCAAAATTAGGGCCAAGTTGCAGTTTAATCTCTGGGGATTGACTGGCTGGCAGCTCCATGTGTGTTTGCGTGGAAGAAGGTAAAAATGGTCAGCGGGTTTAAAAAGCAATTAGTTTGGAGGAATCTGCTTATCAGAGATAATTAAAGCAAATTTGAGGCTGATGTTTTTAATCCGTCTCTGTTCTCCTTTTTCTTTCTGATGATGTCAACTGAGATTTATTTCTGCTTAAAATAAACTGTTGAGATTATTTTTAATCAGTGAAATCCTGGTTATCTGCGAGTGGCTGAGCTGCAGGGAGGCAGCCAATCAGAGCGCACCTTAATCAGCAGGCAAACAGGCAGGCCGCCTTAAAGGGGTAGCAACACTTTAAAGGGGTAGCGCCGCCTTAAAGCAGTGTTTCTCAGTTCCGGTCCTCGCGCCCCTGCCCTCCATGTTTTAGGAGTTTCCCTGATGCCACACCTGGATGAATATGTGGTGATTAACAGGCTTCATGCAATCATTTGAATCAGCTGTTCTGGAATAGAGGCACATCTAAAACATGCAGAGCAGGAGGCTGAGGACTGGAACTGAGAAGCGCTGTTTTAAAGGCGCTGTCCCTTTAAGACGCGACAGAACCGGTTCTGAACCATAACATTTTCCTCATGTCAGCAGGTTTTCCCGCTCCGTATCAAACAAGGACCCAGAAAACACCTGGTTCTGGTTCTGTCTGATTCAGGTAGCATGCTACAAGTTGACACAGGAAGTGATGTCACAGTCCTAGCTGAAACAAACTCAACATATGAACACTGATGATCCAGATGTGGAAGATTTCATAGACAGAGAAAAGCAGCATATATCTGTGTGTGTGTGTGGAGATCAGGTTAAGAGCAGAAACATGATGCAGCTCCTGCTGCAGCTTCTGGTTGTTTCAGTGGAATTATGGGATGTCCCTCTGGTCTCAGCTTCCTGCTGATCTTAAAGGGGAAGTTTTATTTCTCTGTGGAGTTTAAAAGGTAGAAAGCAGGAATAAAGAAGCAGCTAAAAACAAGTTGAAGCATCAAGAGAGAAGCAAACAGCAGGTAATAGTGTGATGCTGCAGCCTGTTTCATGCTGCAGCCTGTTTCATGCTGCAGCCTGTTTCATGCTGCAGCGTATTTAAGGTGGCGCTCCGTATCGCCTCCCAGTGAGAGGAAAAAGGTGCTGGAGACCAGATTGTGTCTGTTGGACCAGAACCAGTACCGGCACCAGCATGATGGGCAGAACTTCTTTCTATGAAAACCTCATTACCGGAGGACCGGGTAGAACCGGACCTGCAGAACTCCAGAACCGGACCAGACGGCTGTCTGAACCTCAGAGACTCGTCTCCTTCTGTAGGAGGAAGTGGTGGTTTTGTGGGCCGTTTGGGTCGGGCTCATCCCAGAACTTCTCATCCGGGTCGACCAGAACATCTGCAGCTGCTGGAAGCTCCTGCTCTAATCCTCCAATCAGAGCGCGGCCTCCTCCTCCTCGCCGCCGCCGCTCTGTTGATCCTAAGCCGCCGTTCATCGACTCGCTTTAATAAAAGATCAGAACACCAGATGGTTCCGTCTGATCCAGAACCAAATTACTGCGGGTCAGAACTCTGCTGGGGCCCCAGGGCCCACTGTGGGCCAGGTGAGGGGTCATCCAGGTGAGGGGTCATCCAGGTGTTCACTGATCTTTGTCGTCTCTGGAGAGGAGAACGTGATTGTGTGGTAACCATGGTAACATCGTCATGACGATGCGGTTGGCATCCCATGCAGACCATAATAAGCCAAACTGTTGCTGGGCTCTCAGAACCAGAACCGGCCCACTGTAATCCCTGGTGGCGTTTGATTGGACCTGATCGGCTCCAACATGTGAGCAGCAGATTGAACAATTCGGGTCCGAAATGAGATTCTGATGGACAATATGTAATCCAGGGCGGTTCTGACGGGCCGGATTAAACCGTCAGATTCATCAGATGGACTTAAACACAATATGTTCCTGATTGTCAGATTCATCTCCTCATCAGGAGGTCACCAAGGCCGGTCCGGTCCGGTCCGGTCCGGTCCGGAGGACCCGGCCCACTGCAGCAGAACCAGCCTGCAGCTCCACTTGCCCTGATTAAAACTTGTTTAGATGCATAAAATTACCCAGAAAGCAGTTCTGCTCTCGGCCGTGTTCAGTCCCGACCCGACCTGCTGGTTCCGGTCCGATCAGGTAAAATCAGGAGCTCAGTGGATTAAACCTCCTAATTAGGCTGGAAGAAAAACTGCATGTCTGACTCCGCCGTAAACTTTGGCCGCCATTTTGTTGGGAGCGAACCAAAATGAATCGTCACTTCTTGCCTCATGCACACAAATTTCCCAGAATGCCGAGCGCTCACATGGAGCGCGGCGTTTCAACAGTTCAGCCACTGCAGTCCGTATGACTGATCCATGATGCAGATCGCTGGGAAGAAACCTGATCTGCCCCCCAGGGGCCCATTCTGCCCCCCAGGGGCCCATTCTGCCCCCCAGGGGCCCATTCTGCCGCCCAGGGGCCCATTCTGCCCCCCAGGGGCCCATTCTGCCCCCCAGGGGCCCATTCTGCCCCCCAGGGGCCCATGGATTCCTGTTCACTGTTAGTTCAGGATGTTGAACATGAATTTCTGCTAACAGGATTTGGTAGCAACCAGGGAAAAGGAGAAATTTGTAATTGATCAGCAGCAGTTAGCTGTTAGCAGTTAGCTGTTAGCAGTTAGCTGTTAGTGGTTAGCTGTTAGTGGTTAGCTGTTAGCAGTTAGCTGTTAGCAGTTAGCTGATAGCAGTTAGCAGTTAGCTGTTAGTGGTTAGCTGTTAGCAGTTAGCTTTGAGGGAATGAGCCGTTCTATCAACAAACTGGATCAGTTCCTGCTGAGAGTCTCTGGTCAGAGGCGGCTCCTGGGTCAGAGTTCATGGACTGACTTACACTCACTCACACACACACACACACACACACATTGTCTCAGGTTTCTGATCTTGTGCTTCTGTTTGATGTTTAATAACAGCAGCTTGTGATTCTGAGGAGCTGCTGAGGCTCAGAGGAGGAGGAGGAGGAGGTTCCTCCTCCTCCTCCTCCTCCTGTCAGTCTGACCTCGGTGGAGGATTAGCCGCTCGGACTCCTTTCATTTTTCAATCATTTTTAAACAAAGCCTCCAGATTAGCTGCAGAGTCAGGGTGCATCAAATAAAGAAAATTGCATTAAATTATCCCATTAATATTATTATGTTGCACCATTATATAATGGAAGGCGGCGGTTCTGTTCAGGCATGCTGCGGGCCTCGTGTGAAACAAGCTGGATGAAAATGGATCGGCTGTTTAGAGACGCTGCAGCAGGCGTCCCTCTGAGGGCCACGGGGGCCACCGCCTGCGGCCCCTGGGGGCCGTCCTCCAATAATCTGCAGTGTCTAATGGCTTGTTTTTGGAGCAGTTAATCTCTGGACAGGAACAAGCTGCAGAATAATAACAGAGCTGATGAAAACAGTTTAATCTTCGTCCTAATGTGGCCTAATCCAAGCACGTCTTCCTGGGATGAGATGGTGTTTAATCGACTTTAGGAGAATTAGTTGTTCCTTATTACCGTCGTGGTTTTTACAGGACTTTCCTGGAAAATCCCATTCAACACACATTTTAATTTCATTTCTGAGCCACAATCATGTTGAGGGCGATGTAACTAATCCAATAACATCAATCAGGGAGGGGCTGCGGCGCGCTGTGCGCTGCGGCGCGCTGTGGTGCTGCGGCTGCGCGTGGTGCTGCGGCGCGTTGTGCTGCGGCGCGTTGCTGCAGCTTGAGGTTAAACCAGTTCTGATCTCGATGCTGCAGTAGACCTGAGTCAGGTGATCACCTGCTGCAGCAACTGGCATGTTGATTCAACAACAACCTGGAGGTGCTGCAGCTGCCTTGAGGTGCTGCAGCAGCCTGCCGTGCTCCTCCAGATGATAATCATTCTGGTTCTAATCAGGATCAGAAGTTCGGTCCAGATGTCTAATCCAGCTCCGTCTTCCTGCAGTTATGAAGCTGAATTATGGCAGCAGAAATCCTCCATTAGTCCTAATAATCCCGCTGATGGTCACATGACCCACTTACAGCCGCGGGCTCACTGCGTGGTTCTGTTGGACCAGCCGGTCCGAACCCAGCAGGCCAGAACCAACCCACTTCCTGTCAGCAGGTCTGAGTGGATCCTCTTCCTCCCAGCGATCCGGTGGGTTACCAAGGCAACCAACCGAGGTCTGCAGACCGGAACCGGCCCGGCCTACTTTCCCCAGATGGTCCCCGGCTGCCTGCGTCGCCATGGAGACGGCGTGTGATCGGCATCTCGGTGATCTGTGTGTAAATCTGAGGCCGATTAGGAACCACTCAGCTTTTGTTCTGCTGAACCATCAGAGTGATGAAATGAAAAGCAGCAGCAGATTACAGAACCATTAAGGTCAGAGCCGCCATTAACTGATAAACAGCCATTAGAGGCTTATGGCGGCCATGACAGGAGGAGGAGGAGGTGAAGCTGAGCTGTCAGGCTGGCAGCAGAACATCAAGGATCTGATTGGCTGCTGCATATTAATGAGCTAATGAGGGGGCGGAGCCAGTTATTACCGCTTATATTTTAATCTTCAAGTAAAAGTTTGACTCCTGAGATTCTGGATCATTTTAGTTTCAGCTTTTTAGTTCAGCTGGAGGTTCAATACTGGTTTAATGTGTCGGGTCAGATTCTAGAAAACCCATGAAACCCACTCCACCAGTAGGAACCAGTAGACACCAGTAGGAACCAGTAGACACCAGTAGGAACCAGTAGACACCAGTAGACACCAGTTTTCCTTTAGGATAAAAAAATCACCAAAAACCTGAGATGAACAGAAACTTTCCGAAAGTAGAAAATAAATCAAATACATCCTAATTTGGATGATTTCTTTCTGTTTATTATCGCGGGTAATAAATCATCACAGTTTTGTCTCTATCCTGTTTTCTTTGTAACCTCAAAGTTGAAATCATGTTTATTCATAGATATAAAATTAATAATTTACAGGAACCTCATGAATTAAATCTCTTATTGTAACAAATTAATCAAAACTTCCAATAAAATTAAAATGTTTCAATAAACGTTTATATTTGTGATGACGTATTACCGTCTACGTCACCGAGCGTGGCCTGACGTCATCATTGCGCGCCGGTTGTAAACAGAGGAATGTAGTTTATCCGGAACTTGGCCGGGTCGGTACCGGTAGGTCCTGCTGGAGTCCAGCTGACTGGTTCGGTTCGGTTCAGGAACCGTCCGGTTCGGAGAGTTCTTCCGGGTCATGTTGGGTTATTTGAACGGAACCCGAATACAGACCGGCTTCAGTCTGAGCTGACCCGGTTCGGCACGCCATCATTAGAACCGAGTCGGAACCTGGGCTCAAATTCAGCCAGCTGTTTCCCTTCGGAACCAGGTGAGTTCTGCTTCCGTCTTTCTGATGGTCAGAAGGTTCTGGTTCTGCTCCCTGACCCGGTTCGGTTCTCACCAGGTGAACTGGACCAGCGGAACCGGGCTTAGAACCAACTGATAACCATAAAGGTTCTGTTAATGTGGTTCTGGTTCGATCCGCTCAGAACCAAACTGAACCAGAACCAGATGAACAGAACCTTTATGGTTACCAGCTGATGATAGGTCTGTGGTACCGGGACGGGTTCTGCTCTTGCTGAAGGTTCTGTGTGGTTCCAGAATGCGATCCAAGATGGCCGCCCTGTTCCTCCTCCTGGTTCTGGTTCTGCTCCTCTTCCTCCAGCGGTTCTCTTCCTCCTCCTCCTACCGGCCGCCGCCGCACCGACCCGCCTCACACAGAACTGGACCGGACCGGCCCGGTTCCTGTGAAGGAGACAGACTCCAGTACGGAGTCATGTTTGATGCTGGGAGCACTGGGACCAGAGTCCACGTGTTCCGGTTCCAGATGGAGAACCCAGGTACCGGGTTCTGGTGGTTCTGAAGGTTCTAACTGCTGTTAGCTGGGACAGACTGAGGTTCTGGTTCTGGTCGTGCTGAACTGGGTTTGTTCCCCCTCCTCAGGTTTTCCCAGTCTGGACCGGGAAACGTTCCGGGCCATAGAACCGGGCCTGTCCGCGTATGCCGACGACCCGCAGAAGGTCAGAGGGGAAACCGGGTCAACCTGGGTCCGGTTCTGGTTCTGGTCGGTGACGTGTCATCTCGTCTCTGCAGTGCTCCGCCGGCATCGTGGCGCTGTTGGACCTGGCCCGGTCCGTCGTCCCCCCGTCCCAGTGGACCAGAACCCCTGTGGTTCTGAAGGCCACGGCCGGCCTGAGGCTGCTGCCTGGTGACAAGGCCGAGCAGCTGCTGGACCGGGTGAGGTTCTGACCCGGTTCTGTTTGACCCGGAAGCTTTGGTTGGGAGGTTCTGGTAGAACCATGCTGGTTCTGTCTGGTTCGGTTCTGACCCGGTTCTGTCATTGTCCAGGTGAGGGCGCTGTTCCAGGAGTCTCCCTTCCTGTCCACGGAGGACAGCGTGTCCATCATGGACGGAACCGACGAAGGTACGTGTGCTCCAGAACCGGGTCAGATCAGCTGGTTCTGGAGGTTCTCTAGAACCTGGCGGGAAATGAGTTCTGGTCCATCGGGTCAGAACCAGAGCATTCACTGAACCAAACAGAACCAGCTGGTCCCTCCATCAGGTCGCTGTTGGAGCCTTTCAGCCGTGACCTTTGACCCTGCTGCATCTTCAGCAAACCCTGATCCATCTCCAAGCAACACGACCCGACCCAACCGGGTCAGTCAGGTTCTATGAGAACCTCAGCCTGATGTTCTGGACTTCAGATCAGACCGGGTCTGGGATCCAGAGCAGGTCCGGACCGGACCGGACCGGACCGGACGTCATTTATTAGGGGGGTTAGGGTAGGGCCTGGTGATCTGGGCCAGTACTGGTGGTACCGGTACTGCAGGAGCCATGACAGACTTAAGGACGGTGAACCCGGTTCTGACCCACATGGACTGCTTATGAACGACTTTAAAAGGATTAGGTTCTGGAGAACCGGCCCGATTCCAGAACCTGGGATCACTGGGTTGGGTTCTGGACCAGGAGGTCGGACCGTCCAGAACCACCCGAACCTGGAGGAATGGTTCTGGTCCAGTCTGGCTGAGAGCCAAATGCTCCAGGACAACTACAGAACCGACCCGATACCGGTTCTGCCTCCATTTTCAGTCAGAACCTTCAGAACCAAGAGGTGGAGTCTGGATGGGTTCTGACCCGGTTCTTCTTCTCCCCTCAGGGATCTCAGCCTGGATCACCATCAACTTCCTGACAGGTGAGCAGAAACAGGAAGTTCTGATCCGACGCCTGGAGGACCGGTGGTTCTGAAGAACCGAGCCGTTCGGTCCAGATCGGTTCTGTTCTCTGGAGGGGAGCAGGTAGAACACGTCTGGAACCGGTTCTGTTAAAGCTGTGCTCTGGTTCCAGGTGGGCTGCAGGGTCTGGACCGGCCCACCGTTGGGATGTTGGACCTCGGCGGCGGCTCGACCCAGATCACCTTCAGCCCCCGCCATGAGGTGAGGACGGTTCTGATCACAGGCCAGGTGGTCTCCAACCCAGAACCAGAACCAGAACCAGAATCTGTTTTCTTCATTACAGAAAACCATCCAGACGTCGCCGATTGATGACATCAGATCCTTCCAGATGTTCAACCGCACACACACCGTCTACACACACAGGTACACATGTTTGCGTGGCCATCTTTGTGGGGACTTTCCATTGACTTCCATTCATTTCTACATCCTAACCATAACCCCAACCTAACCCTACCCAAAACTCACACCTTAGTCCTAAATCTGACCCTTGACCCAAAAACAGCATTTCCCCTTGTGGGGCCCAGGCTGTGGTCCCACAAGGAGCAGCAGGTCCCCACAATGTATTAGAAACAAACGCACACACACAGCCTCTACCTGGACCCGTCGGTTGGTCGGTCGGTGACTTCCTGTCTGTCTGCAGCTATCTGGGTCTGGGTCTGATGTCGGCTCGGCTCGCTGTCCTTGGAGGCATGGACGTTCCCCCCTGTAAGTATCTGGCCTTAAGTCATGAGTCATTTTTGGGTCCGGTTCTGGTTCTGTTCTGTAAACTGGGTGTTGAAATGAGCCATGTTGAGCCAGAACCTGGTTCTATGTGGTTTCTGTCTGACATCCTGTGGCTGGGTGTGTTTTCAGGCTGGAAACAGGAAGTGCCTGGCAGTGCTTCCTGTAGCTAAAGGCTAGCATGTGTTTCTGTGTTCCTGCAGCAGGGGGCAGCACTGAGCGGGTTAGCCCCTGCCTTGCTCCAGGATTCTTGGGCAGCTGGGAACACGCTGACGTCGTCTACACCCTGAAGGGCCAGAAGGAAGGTAGAGCCATCTGATTGGTCTGTGAGATTTCCCAGCATGCCGCGGGTAAGAACTGTCTGGTTCTGTCTGTTTGCGTTTCCAGGGGAGCCGGTTTACCAGGCGTGCCTGAACAAAGTCCAGAAGGTTCTGTACAGGAAGCTGAGCGCGGCGCCTGAGGCGGCGGACGTCGACTTCTACGCCTTCTCCTTCTACTACGACCGCGCCGTCGACCTTCAGGCCATCGGTACGGAGAGCAGCTGCAGCTCCGGCTCGGCTAGTGATGTCTGCTAATCAAACTACATTTCTGTCCATAGCTCTGATTTATCAGTCTGTTCAGTGGAGCAGCTGATGAAACAGTAAGAGAAATCAGTTATTAGAAATCAATAACTGCATCTGATTTAGTGTTGGTTTCCATATTGTTTCTGAGCGGTTAGTTAGCGATAGCATCCATCGCTACATATTGGTTAGCAAGCAGGGAAACTGGTAAAACTTTATTATCGTTATTTATATGAACATGTACAATCAGCTTGATTAAGGTACCATAATGTTTACATTATAAACACATAAAGGCCAACAGAACGAAAACAGAACAGAGAACTTAAATACAGCAGGACTTTAGTGATGCAACATGAAAAAACAAAGAAAAACAAACTAATAAATAAAACAGGGCGGTACATTAAAGTGTGAAAGTTTTAAAACTTCAAAAAAAAATTTTTACTGCACTAAACAAACATTATAAAACAAATTTGACTCATTCTTCCACTGTATAAAATTAGGAATAGTTTTATTTTGTGATGTTTAGCTAATAAAACATTGTTTGTATAATAATCAATGATCTGCTCATTGATTAAACTCTGATGCAGATCTTTACAGAAACATCAAACAATTTCACATGTGAAAAACAGATTATCTAAATCTTTAGTTGCTTTTTAACAGTTCACTTTTATCCAAACCCAGGGAATCATTAGTTGCATAAATTTTGTTTAGAATTTTAAATTGCATTTCTTTTATTTTGGAAAATATAAATATTTCATTCTAACCTTTTTAATTTGTTTGTGGTTAAAGTCTCTAAGGATCTACTCCCTTTTAGTGGCACAATAACTGGAAAAGCAGCTTCTCATAAACTTATCAACACTTATAAATCTGTAAACGAGGGAAAACCCTGGAGTTTATTAAACCTTGTTGATACCAGATGAGTGATTCAATATTTTCTGGGTATATTTGAAAACCAGTGAAGCAGCAGCAGGTTAAGTGGTTAAACTGGCTGCTGATTGGTCGACAACCTTGTGAATGCGGTGGCTTCTGGCCAATCTGCTTCCAGGATTAAAACTCTTCAGAATCGGTGGGATCGTTTCACCTGGCCCGTCCTGATCAGTCTTACCTGATCAGAGCCGTTTCCCCTGGTTACAGCAGCTGGGCTCTGATTGGTCAGGAGGAGCAGATCCATGTTGGTGCACAGAGGTCAGAGGTCAGGCTGGAGAAGATCAGACCTCCTGCAGACCCAGGATGAGACGGGTTCTGGTTCTGTTTGGATCAGAACCTCAGTGCTGGTTTCTCATGTTGTGGTTCTGGTTCTGCAGACGAGGCGGTGGGCGGAACCATCAGAGTGTCGGACTACAGCCAGGCTGCCGAGAGAGGTGAGAGGGCGCCCCCTGGTGGCAGCTTCCACTCCCTGCTGCTAACTTCATCAGAATTAGCAGTCGGGTCCAGCAGAACCAGAACCTGGAGGTTCTTCCAGATTTTTACAGAATATTAAACATTTATGTATATTAAAATGTTTGCTGACTGCCAAACCTTTTTTTATCAAATGTAAAAACATTTTTATCCGTTATTAAATACAGAAACTCATTTTCTAAAACACCGGATGAATTTGTTAAAAATACATCACTTCATATAAAAAGCCTCCAGGAAGTCATGTGACCCGCTGCCTGTCTCTGATTGGTCGGCTGTCTGCAGTGTGCCGCGGCCCGCCGGACCTCCAGAACCCGTTCCTGTGTCTGGACCTGGTCTACATCTCGGTTCTGCTGCAGGAGCTCGGCTTCCCGGCCCACAAGCAGCTCAGGGTGAGTCTGGACCTTCAGGACGCTTTGACCCGGTTCTGACCCGGAACCGACCCGTCCTGTGCTCTGGTTCTGCAGCTGGCCCGCACCGTCCGCCAGGTGGAGGCCAGCTGGGCCCTCGGCGCCACCTTTCAGCGCCTGGAGGCCCTCAGGAGACACTGATGCTTTTATTCTGAAGGGCTCCACACAATCCTGCTTCAATCCAGGCGACCTCTGACCTGCAGCTGGATCATCAAGAGCTGTGACCTATAACCTCACTTTCTGGGTTGGTTCTGGACCATAACCGCTGAGCGGTACTGACGGGTCCAGGTCCGGTTCTGAACAGTACTAATTGGACTCTTGGAGTGGTTCTGGTTCTTTTGGGTTTTCTTTGTGAATAAAGCTGTGAACTTTGACCCCAGCCGCAGTCTGTTTAGTTTCTCACTGAAGTTTAGATCTGATTTATTGGTAAATATTGATCAGATCGTTATCAGGACATTTTAACGTCACATTGACTCCGATGGAGTTAGCTTAGCTTTATCGCTAAGCTAACACTTTTGATGCTAGCATTAACATTAGCATTAATGCTAGCTTTGCTCCCTGCTGTCAGACTCTGGACCGTCTGCTGACCTTCTGCCGGGGTCTCCCAGTCCAGTCGTCAAGGGCCACCATCCTGCAGCTCTGCTCAACACATCTGGACCAGACAAATCGCTCTGTACCGCCCATTCCCAGTACCGGCCCATTCCCAGTACCGGCCCATTCCCAGTACCGAGGGAATTCAGACATCTTGGAGCAGAGACGCAGCTAGAAGGATGGCAGCCCGTGAGGACGGGACTGGGAGACCCCTGATCTAGAAGGTTCTGAGGAACCTTCTAGATCAGGGTCTAGAAGAGGAGGAGGAAAAAAGAGGATCAGAAACAAACATCGTTATGTTAGCTGCTCCGAACCCGAGCAAACAGTGAAACACAAGTTTATCACCAGGCACAGAGGTACATGTCCAGATAAACTCATCACTTCCATAAAACGAGATCAGGTTCTAGGTTCTCTAGAACCTTCAGTCTGCTCTGAGGCTCTTTATCTCCAGACGGTTCTGAAACTTTGGACCAGAATGATCCAAACCTGTCAGGGATCCCCTCACCTGCTGCTCAGACAAACCTTCATTAGGAATCAGACAAACATCTGGGCAAAGAGATTTAATGTCAAACTTTTACAGAAAAAGGAGAAAATCTGGCAGCTCAGAACAGCAACGCAGAGCGGGAACTGTAGGGGCGGGGCCTCTGGGATGGGCGGGGCCTCTGGGATGGGCGGGGCGTCCTCACAGGAAGGCGTCGCACCACTCCTTCAGGCACTGGGCGCAGTCTTCAGCCTGCTTGCTATTGGCTGCGGTGACGTCCTTCAGCCAATAGCAGAACAGCTCTGAGTCTTTCCTCAGCAGCAGGAACTGACCCAGAACCACGTAGGCCTGGAAACAGAACCAGGTCAGGTCAGCTCAGGGCTGACCCATTTGGACCTGATGCAGTGCTGGTTCTGATCCCTGCAGACACTGATTGTTCAGAACCAGGGGTCAAACCGGGTCAAGCCTTTACATTTTAAGCAAAAGGTTAATGCACAGTGCCTGTTGAGGCGGGTCGGCGGTTCTGTTGGGTTCTACCTTATCGTAGCCCTGCTCCATCAGGCTGTGGCCCACTCTGTCTCCGATCCCGGCCAGCGCCGTGACCGGTTTGTCCGCCATCGGCTCCGATACAAAGTTGCGGTGTTTCTGAGATGTTGTCGACATCCTGACTGAAACAAGATGGCCGTCAGCAGAACCAGTCCGGTCCGGACCACACATAAAGTTCTGATTTAGATTGATTCATTCTGGCTGCTGCAGGATTAAATTCTAATTTCAGTTTTCACATTCGTCCCAGCTCAGAGCGGCCATCTTTGATTCAGGTGTAATAATGAACCCCATTAATGGCTGCAGTTCTTAACCTCCCTCATCATTATTGGATCTGATTTATCTGATTTATTGGTAAATCCTTATCAGATCGTCATGGTGGGAACTTTAACCTTCACATAGACTCTGATGCCGTTAGCCTGAATGTAGCTTCAGCGTTAGCTCAGACCGTTAGCTTCAGCGTTAGCTCAGACCGTTAGCTTCAGCGTTAGCTCAGACCGTTAGCTTCAGCGTTAGCTCACACCGTTAGCTTCAGTCGTCTCCCTTCAAGCCGAGTGAAGACAGAACGATTCTTCCTCATAACTGATCGGTTTAATAACAAACATCACACAAACATGAGGATCTTCATGCATGAAGAAGCTACCAAATACTTTTACTTGAGTTATTTTATGGTGAATTATTTTTACTCTCTACTGATTAAGTTTGTGGATTTTCTGCTCACTGGATGAAAAACTAAATGTTTGAAGCCAAAATTCACCAGCTGCAGTTTTATATCGATTTGGAGAAAATCAAACATTTCTACGTCACTTTGCATTCCGGCGTCTGATGATGACGTCATTTAGAATATTTAAAATGACGGAAGTTCTGATGTTAGTCTCAGTACTTGGTACCAAATACTTTTTCCTCGTTTTGGTAAAATATGTTCCCGTATCGCTACTCCGCAGCTCAGACCAGAACCGACCCGGTTCGGAAACAGAACCGCATGAAAACGACTCCTTACTACCAATCAGCTGGGATCACGTGACCGGAGCGGTTCCGAACGGACCGACTCACCTGGACTCAGAACCCCGCTGGAAGTTCGTCTGGACCAGAACATCTGACAGAGAGACGCTTTATTCTGAAATCTGCACACGAGGAGCAGGGCGGCTGACGCTCTGCCGCTGACGTCATGACGCACAGAATCACTGAGAGGAGATGAGTCACTCCGAGCTTTTTGGACCCGCGGAACCGTTTGGGTCCAGTCTACAGGTTTGGTTCGATCCCTCCGGTCAGATGACTTGCAGCTGCGGTTCCGGTGGGTTCTAACCCGGTTTGACCTCTGACCTCATCAACATCTCCTTTACGCTCAGGATTTGATCAAACTTTTTTATTTCTTTTAACTTCATTTACCAAAACATTTCCAAACTAGCACGGCAATGTGCAAATCTATAAATAACAGAGTCTATGTCATTTACTGCAGTTTCCCAACCCTGATCCTAAAGCTGTTCTATTGGTTTCCTGCATTAACGTGGCTGATTCAACTGACTGAGTTCAACAATCAGTCATCAATTGAAACCAGCTGGACTGAAGCAAGGAAACATGCAGGCAATGAGTCCTGATTTAATGAACATGAAGTAAAACTGAAAACATCAAAAATAACAAAGTACATGTTTTAGAATTAACAGACGTTAATGTACGATTCTATTAATATTTCCCAGCTCTTCGTGTTTTCATTTATTTTAGAGATTTAAAATGAAACTGGGATTCAGATAAGAGATGTTACAGACTGGGGATGAGCGCTTCTGTCTGTGAATAAAGATTTTCACCAGATGAAATGTTACATTATAAGATTACAACACAGTTTTATTTTTCTGTAATAACCAAATGTACTTTGGTGCAGTTTTACACCTGTTTTTAAAGTGCTATACAAATAAATTTGACATTGACATTGACAAATGTTGTTACACCTCCAGAAACAGATTCAGAAATTTTAATGTTTGCTTTGATCCACATTATTCCAAAGATACTTAATGGGATTTTTTTTCCTTTTAGCTCTGTAGAAAACACAATTTATTGTTTCTGTGTTCTTTCAACAAAATAATCATTTATCAAGGTTGTAGATTTGGCCATATATAAGCATAAATGTGTGCAGTACAGGAGACAGTTGGATGGCCAACATGGACTCTTCCTCTGCTGATAAACACCCAAAGTGTAAAAGTATTTTGTTGCTCATAATGATTGGAAACCATCTTTCTTTGGCGTTACTAAGAATGTAGATCCAGTTTAAACTCGTGATTCAGACAAACGTTCCTGGGAAAAAACCAACAGAGTGAGATCTCTTGCTGTGTTTCTCGGTCTTTGTTTCACGGTCCACTGATAGCCCCGCCTCTCCTCCCCCAATGGGCGGAGCCTGAGTGTTTTCCCGCTCCTCCTGGAGCCCCGCCGCCCTCTGGAGGCCCGGTGGGAACCGGGGACTCCGGTCCTCCATGTTGGACATGAACGTGGAGGAGTCAAACTGTCCAGAGTTATTAATTTAAATCTCTAAAGTTCTGATGATCAGTTTGAGACCAGAACCGCTCGGTTCGGTTCCGAACCGTTGATCCTTAAATTCTGACAGTCAGAGAACGTTCTCCTGGTTCTGCTCGGGAATAAAGTTATTTCTCTCTCATAAACATCAGAATAATTCATTTTCATTTCTGAAGTTTGTCCCCCCTGAATTAGAGAACCGGAACTGGACTGAAAACACAGCAACTTCTCCAGTTAATTATTATTCATCGAGGACATTTATATATGTCACATAAATATTTTATTTTTTTTACAGCATGTTTCTGTTTTGTGATAGATTTAGGAGCAATTAATGAGCTTGATGGGTACAAGCTGTAAAGTTATCAGTGAAAAATTAGCTGCAATAATTTAAATAATTGAATCTATCAGTAAAAAGCACAAAGGGAATCTACGAGAGACGGTAGATTTCCCTCCAGACCGATCAGAACCGCTCAGCTGAACTTTGCTCTGTTCCCGCTTATAATTTTGTTGAAAAAATAAAATAAACTGAACACAAACCAGAGCAATGTCACATTTTGTTGTGTGATTTTCCCAGAATGCCTCAGTGCACAGTTTGAATCCGACCCGGCCAGAACTGCTGTTGGTTCCTCTGGAAAAGAAGAACTCTCCAAAACCGCCAACATGTTCTGATTGGTCCAATAAAATAAAATGACTTTTTAAAGTAGAACAAAGGTTCTGTGATTCTGCTTAGTTTGACTCCAGAAGCTGGGGTCAAACTGAGGTCCAGAACCTCCACTGGTTCTGGACTCATGAACCTGTGAACCTGTCATAAAATCTGACTGGTTCTGGTCAGGTTTTATAGGTTGACTGGAGAGTTCAGCTCTGAGGTCAGATCGGGTCCAGTTTTAAACTGGTACTGGTTCTGCAACACGGCAGACCCTAACCCTTCAGAGTCCGTTTGGGACCAAATGAGAAAAAGTTCTGAGCTTCAGCATGAAGAACCGTCAGGTCGTCTAAAGGTCAACTCACCAAACCAGTGGTGGTTTGCTAGCTAAAAAGCTAGCTTGCCAACTCTAAAGCAGCATTCTGAACTATTAGTTCGGCTGACGCTAAAGCGCTACGTCAACGTAGTTTAGCTTCTGCTAAACTACGTTTAGCAGAAGCTAAAATGCTAGTAGTTGTTAAATATCCTGATTGAATTGTTGATTTGTTCTTTTGTTTACTTCCTGTTTGCTCAACAAAATTCTTAAAAACCAGAGATGTGAGGTAAGAAAACAGGACTGTGTCAACCCCTTCAAAATAAGAGCATGAATATATACATCTAACTACTAGAAGAATTTTTAGCAGTTGATACCAAAACAGTAAATTAATGAATAATTAATTTAAGGGAAACTAAGTGTGCTAAATGTTGACAAAGTTAGCAAAAAGTTTAAATGCTAAGCTAACACTTAGCTCCACTATTAGTGAATTAGCATAAGCGTCCACACCACTGGTCAGAACCAGTTCAAGACCGGCACCAGTTGGGTTCTACCACCAGAACCCAGCGCTGCTTAAGCTTAGCTTCTTAATCAGCTAGATGTTCAGGAAGAATGACATCACTTCCTGTTTCCTGCTGCTGCGGTACCAGGACCAGACGCGCTTCTTTAATTCTGCAGAACCAGAACTGTTGAGAGGAGAGAATCTGCCGAACATCTGGAGGTTCTGGAGGAGTGATAAGGTCCGGTTTAACCAGAACCAGTACCACCCAGAGGTCAGTGAAGGAGGCTCAGCTACATAAAACCAGATTTAATTCATATTTCAAGTCAGAACAGGAAAACAGTTTCCTGCCGACGGTGAGGAGGAGCGAACCATGCAGGTGAGAAATAAAACCTCCGCTCTGCAGCCCACGGGACACGGTCACCCTGGTAACCATGGTAACAGTGGTAGCCGTGGTAACCGTGGTAGCTGTACCGTCAGCCGGGACATTGGGAATGCTAACAGGAATGTTCAGTCCATCAAGAAGAGCCGTCGTCACGCCACGGCGGGGTGAACCGCTCCCAGGAAGTCACTGGAACCAATCGGAACGGGTCAGAACCAAACAGAACCAGGATCCAGTCAGACCCTCGGGCTGGGATCAGAGCCTACCTCAGGATGTTTGGCAGCTCCGGGCTCCTGTAGATGAACTTATGTCTGAAGGAGAGATCCGCCGGGAACGCCACGAACTGAACCTTATGGTCACTCAGGCTGCTGGAGCGAGACGCCAGACTGTAGAGCTGCAGGAGCACAGAGGAACTGTTCAGAGGAACTGTTCAGGAGAATCTGTTCAGAGGAACTGTTCAGGAGAATCTGTTCAGAGGAACTGTTCAGAGAAACTGTTCAGAGGAACTGTTCAGGATAATCTGTTCAGAGGAACTGTTCAGGAGAATCTGTTCAGAGGAATCTGTTCAGAGGAACTGTTCACGGGAATCTGTTCAGGGGAACTGTTCACGGGAATCTGTTCAGAGGAATCGGTTCAGAGGAACTGTTCAGGGGAAGCGGTTCAGAGGAACTGTTCACGGGAATCTGTTCAGGGGAATCTGTTCAGGGGAATCGGTTCAGAGGAACTGTTCAGGGAATCGTTCAGGGAACTGTTCAGGGAATGTTGGGGAATCTGTTCAGGGAAGTTCGGGAACTGTTCGGGAATCTTTCAGGAACTGTTCACGGGAATGTTCAGGGAACGTTCGGGGAATTTCGGGAATGTTCAGGGAACTTTCAGGGAATTTGGGAAGTTCAGGGAATCGTTCAGAGGAAGTTGGGGAACTTTGGGGAAGTTCAAGGGAATTTCGGAATCTGTTCAGGGAATCTGTTCAGAGGAACTGTTCAGGGAATTCAGGAACTGTTCAGGGAACTGTTCAGGGGAATCGGTTCAGAGGAACTGTTCAGGGGAATCTGTTCAGGAACGGAACTGTTCAGGTCAGGGAATGTTCAGGGAATCGTTCAGAGGAACTGTTCAGGGAACTGTTAGGAATCTGTTCAGACGTTCAGGGAATGTTCGGAGAAACTGTTCAGACTGTAATCTCGGTTCAGAGAACTGTTCAGGGAATTGTTCAGAGGACTGTTCAGGGGAGAAATCTGTTCAGGGGAATCGGTTCAGGAACTGTCAGGGAATCTGTTAGGAATCGTTCAGAGGAACTGTTCGAGGAACTCGTTCAGGGAATCTGTTCAGAGGAATTCAGGGAATCTGTTCAGGGAATTCGGATGTTCAGGGAATCTGTTCAGAGGAACTGTTCAGGGGAATTGTTCAGGGGAATCGTTCAGGGAACGAGGAACTGTTCAGGGAACTGTTAAACTGTTCAGGGAACTGTTCAGGCTGAGGGAATCTGTTCAGGAATCTGTTCAAGGAACGTCAGGGAATGTTCACGGGAATCTGTTCAGAGGAACTGTTCAGGGGAATTCGAGGTTCAGGGAATGTTCAGGGGAATCTGTTCAGGGAATCGTTCAGGGAATCTGTTCAGGGGAATGTTCAGGGAACTGTTCAGGGGAATGTTAGGGAATTTCAGGGGAATCGTTCAGGGGAACTGTTCAGGGAACGTTAGGAACTGTTCAGGGGAACTGTTCAGGGAAGTTCAGAGGAAGTTCAGGGAATCTGTTCAGGGAATGTCGAACTGTTCGGGAACTGTTCAGGGGAATCTGTTCAGAGGAACTGTTCAGGGAACTGTTCAGGTCGAGGAACTGTTCAGGGGAATCTGTTCAGGGGAATCGGTTCAGGGAACTGTTCAGGAGAACTGTAGGGAATCTGTTCAGGGAACTGTTCAGGGGAATGTTCAGGGGAATCTGTTCAGGGGAATGTTCAGAGGAACTGTTCAGGGAATCTGTTCAGGGAACTGTTCAGGGAATCTGTTCAGGGAATCGGTTCAGGAATGTTCAGGGGAATCTGTTAGGTTAGGGAACTGTTCAGGGAATCTGTTTCAGAGGAACTGTTCAGGGGAATCTGTTCAGGGGAATCGGTTCAGGGAACGTTCAGGGAATCTGTTCAGGGGAATTTCTGTTCAGGGAACTGTTCGGGAATCTGTGGGAACTGTTACAGGGGAATCTTGGGGAACGTTCAGGGGAATCTGTTCAGGGAATCTGTTCAGGGAACGTTCAGGGAATCTGTTCAGGAGATCATGTTCACGGGAATCTGTTCAGGGGAATCGGTTCAGGGAATCTGTTCAGGGAATCTGTTCAGAGGAACTGTTCAGAGGAATCTGTTCAGGGAACTGTTCAGGGGAAGTTCAGGAACTGTTCAGGGAACTGTTCAGGGAATCGTTTAATGTTCAGGGGAATCTGTGTTAGAGGAACTGTTCAGGGAATTCTAGGGAATCTGTTCAGGGAATTGTTCAGGGAATCTGTTCAGGGAATCTGTTCAGGAGTTCAGGGAATCTGTTCAGGGGAATCTGTTCAGAGGAACTGTTCGGGATCTGTTCAGGGAATCTGTTCAGGGGAATCTGTTCAGGGAACTGTTCAGGGAACTGTTCAGGGAATCTGTTAGGGAATCTGTTAGGAATCTTAGGAATGTTCAGGGAACTGTTCAGGGAATCTGTTCAGGGAACTGTTCAGGGAATCGTTCAGGGAATCTGTTCAGGGGAATCTGTTCAGGGGAATCTGTTCAGGGAACTGTTCAGGGATTCAGAGGAACTGTTCAAGGAATCTGTTCAGAGGAACTGTTCAGGCTGTTCAGGAATCTGTTCAGAGAATGTTCGGGAACTGTTCGAGGAACTGTAAGACTGTTCAGGAATCTTAGTTCAGGAATCTGTTCAAGGAATCTTCAGGAAGTTGGGAACTGTTCGGACTGTTCAGGAATCTGTTCAGGGAAGCATGGGAATCTGTTCAGGAACTGTTCAGAGGATCGGGAACGGTTCAGGGAATCGTTCAAGCGTAACGTTCAGAGGAACAGTTCAGAGGAACTGTTCAGAGGAATTTAGGGAATCTGTTCACGGAACTTTCAGGGAATCTAGATTAGGGAATCTGTTCAGATTGTCAGCATTCCAATTCTACTTCTACATCATGTTTGGAACATCTTCCCGTAAACGTCCAATCCATCGACCTTGAAATGCGGCCTCGATCCTCCGACTGGAAGACCACCCGTCGTCCTGGCGTGTAGAATCAGAACCGGACAGGAAAGTGCCCATCGAACCAGACGGTAACAGACACCGACTTCCTGCGGCCGCCCACACTGGTCGAGCCGGACTGGTCCATCAGACGGCCACTGAAGCTCAAACAGCAGCACAGAAACCAGCAGTAACCAGGTCAGAACCATTAAATGGGTCGAACATCTCGTCTGGCGGTGTGGTCGGTATGGGCCGGCCAGTCAGGGCGAACGAACCTGAACACGCGGCCAGTGGCAGGGGAGGGCCAAGCCAGCAGGGCGGGGCCGGGCCAAGAGGAAGGGGGGCTCTTGGCCTCTCTGATGTGAGGTGCTTGCTCCCGGATGTGGATCGGAGATTCTTCAGGAGACGTAGCAGTGACGTGTGTTGTGTCGTTCTGATGTGTGTTCTCAGTGTTCAGATGTGTCTGATCAGGTTCTCAGGATCTTCGACTCCAGCAGGTTCAGTGTATCTGGAATGTTCATGGGATTTTAGAGGAATCGGTTCAGAGGAACTGTTCAGGGGAATCGGTTCAGAGGAACTGTTCAAGGGAATCTGTTCAGAGGAACTGTTCAGGGGAATCTGTTCAGGGGAATCTGTCAGGGGAATCTGTTCAGAGGAACTGTTCAGGAGAATCTGTTCAGAGGAACTGTTCAGGAGAATCTGTTCAGAGGAATCGGTTCAGAGGAACTGTTCAGGAGAATCTGTTCAGAGGAACTGTTCAGGAGAATCTGTTCAGGGGAATCGGTTCAGAGGAACTGTTCAGGGGAATCTGTTCAGAGGAACTGTTCAGGGGAATCTGTTCAGAGGAACTGTTCAGGGGAATCTGTTCAGGGGAACTGTTCAGGGGAATGTGTTCAGAGGAACTGTTCAGGAGAATCTGTTCAGAGGAACTGTTCAGGTGAATCTGTTCAGAGGAACTGTTCAGGAGAATCTGTTCAGAGGAACTGTTCAGGAGAATCTGTTCAGAGGAACTGTTCACGGGAATCTGTTCAGGGGAATCGGTTCAGAGGAACTGTTCAGAGAAACTGTTCAGAGGAACTGTTCAGGAGAATCTGTTCAGAGGAACTGTTCAGAGGTACTGTTCAGGAGAATCTGTTCAGAGGAACTGTTCAGAGAAACTGTTCAGAGGAACTGTTCAGGAGAATCTGTTCAGAGGAATCTGTTCAGAGGAACTGTTCACGGGAATCTGTTCACGGGAATCTGTTCAGAGGAATCTGTTCAGAGGAACTGTTCAGGGGAATCGGTTCAGAGGAACTGTTCACGGGAATCTGTTCAGGGGAATCGGTTCAGAGGAACTGTTCAGGGGAATCTGTTCAGGGGAATCTTTACACGGGGAACTGTTCAGGGGAATCTGTTCAGAGGAACTGTTCAGGGGAATCTGTTCAGGGGAACTGTTCAGGGGAATCTGTTCAGGGGAATCTGTTCAGAGGAACTGTTCAGGAGAATCTGTTCAGAGGAACTGTTCAGGAGAATCTGTTCAGGGGAATCGGTTCAGAGGAACTGTTCAGGGGAATCTGTTCAGAGGAACTGTTCAGTGGAATCTGTTCAGGGGAACTGTTCAGGAGAATCTGTTCAGAGGAACTGTTCAGAGAAACTGTTCAGAGGAACTGTTCAGGAGAATCTGTTCAGAGGAATCTGTTCAGAGGAACTGTTCAGGGGAATCTGTTCAGGGGAACTGTTCAGGGGAATCTGTTCAGGGGAATCTGTTCAGAGGAACTGTTCAGGAGAATCTGTTCAGAGGAACTGTTCAGGAGAATCTGTTCAGGGGAATCGGTTCAGAGGAACTGTTCAGGGGAATCTGTTCAGAGGAACTGTTCAGGGGAATCTGTTCAGGGAACTGTTCGGGGAATCTGTTCAGGTGAATCTGTTCAGAGGAACTGTTCAGGAGAATCTGTTCAGAGGAACTGTTCAGGAGAATCTGTTCAGAGGAACTGTTCATGAGAATCTGTTCAGAGGAACTGTTCAGGAGAATCTGTTCAGAGGAACTGTTCACGGGAATCTGTTCAGGGGAATCGGTTCAGAGGAACTGTTCAGAGAAACTGTTCAGAGGAACTGTTCAGGAGAATCTGTTCAGAGGAACTGTTCAGAGGTACTGTTCAGGAGAATCTGTTCAGAGGAACTGTTCAGAGAAACTGTTCAGAGGAACTGTTCAGGAGAATCTGTTCAGAGGAATCTGTTCACGGGAATCTTTACACGGGGAACTGTTCAGGGGAATCTGTTCAGAGGAACTGTTCACGGGAATCTGTTCACGGGAATCTGTTCAGAGGAATCTGTTCAGAGGAACTGTTCAGGGGAATCGGTTCAGAGGAACTGTTCAGGGGAATCTGTTCAGGGGAACTGTTCAGGGGAATCTGTTCAGGTGAATCTGTTCAGAGGAACTGTTCAGGAGAATCTGTTCAGAGGAACTGTTCAGGAGAATCTGTTCAGAGGAACTGTTCAGAGAAACTGTTCAGAGGAACTGTTCAGGAGAATCTGTTCAGAGGAACTGTTCAGGGGAATCTGTTCAGAGGAACTGTTCAGGGGAATCTGTTCAGAGGAACTGTTCACGGGAATCTGTTCAGGGGAATCGGTTCAGAGGAACTGTTCAGGGGAATCTGTTTAGAGGAACTGTTCAGGGGAATCTGTTCAGAGGAACTGTTCAGGAGAATCTGTTCAGAGGAACTGTTCAGAGAAACTGTTCAGAAGAACTGTTCAGGAGAATCTGTTCAGAGGAACTGTTCAGAGGTACTGTTCAGGAGAATCTGTTCAGAGGAACTGTTCAGAGAAACTGTTCAGAAGAACTGTTCAGGAGAATCTGTTCAGAGGAACTGTTCAGAGGAACTGTTCAGGAGAATCTGTTCAGAGGAATCTGTTCAGAGGAACTGTTCACGGGAATCTGTTCACGGGAATCTGTTCAGAGGAATCTGTTCAGAGGAACTGTTCAGGGGAATCGGTTCAGAGGAACTGTTCACGGGAATCTGTTCAGGGGAATCGGTTCAGAGGAACTGTTCAGGGGAATCTGTTCAGGGGAATCTGTTCAGAGGAATCTGTTCAGAGGAACTGTTCAGGGGAATCGGTTCAGAGGAACTGTTCACGGGAATCTGTTCAGGGGAATCGGTTCAGAGGAACTGTTCAGGGGAATCTGTTCAGGGGAATCTTTACACGGGGAACTGTTCAGGGGAATCTGTTCAGAGGAACTGTTCACGGGAATCTGTTCACGGGAATCTGTTCAGAGGAATCGGTTCAGAGGAACTGTTCAGGGGAATCTGTTCAGGGGAACTGTTCAGGGGAATCTGTTCAGGTGAATCTGTTCAGAGGAACTGTTCAGGAGAATCTGTTCAGAGGAACTGTTCAGGAGAATCTGTTCAGGGGAACTGTTCAGGGGAATCTGTTCAGGGGAACTGTTCAGGGGAATCTGTTCAGGGGAATCTGTTCAGAGGAACTGTTCAGGAGAATCTGTTCAGGGGAATCGGTTCAGAGGAACTGTTCAGGGGAATCTGTTCAGAGGAACTGTTCAGGGGAACTGTTCAGGGGAATCTGTTCAGGTGAATCTGTTCAGAGGAACTGTTCAGGAGAATCTGTTCAGAGGAACTGTTCAGGAGAATCTGTTCAGGGGAATCGGTTCAGAGGAACTGTTCAGGGGAATCTGTTCAGAGGAACTGTTCAGGGGAACTGTTCAGGGGAATCTGTTCAGGTGAATCTGTTCAGAGGAACTGTTCAGGAGAATCTGTTCAGAGGAACTGTTCAGGAGAATCTGTTCAGAGGAACTGTTCACGGGAATCTGTTCAGGGGAATCGGTTCAGAGGAACTGTTCAGAGAAACTGTTCAGGAGAATCTGTTCAGAGGAACTGTTCAGGAGAATTTGTTCAGAGGAACTGTTCAGGGGAATCTGTTCAGAGGAATCTGTTCAGAGGAACTGCTCACGGGAATCTGTTCACGGGAATCTGTTCAGAGGAATCGGTTCAGAGGAACTGTTCAGGGGAATCGGTTCAGAGGAACTGTTCAGGAGAATCTGTTCAGGGGAATCTGTTCAGGGGAATCGGTTCAGAGGAACTGTTCAGGGGAATCTGTTCAGGGGAATCTTTACACGGGGAACTGTTCAGGGGAACTGTTCAGGGGAATCTGTTCAGAGGAACTGTTCAGGAGAATCTGTTCAGAGGAACTGTTCAGGAGAATCTGTTCAGAGGAATCTGTTCAGAGGAACTGTTCAGGGGAATCTGTTCAGAGGAACTGTTCTGGGGAATCTGTTCACCGGAATCTGTTCACAGGAACTGTTCACGGGAATCTGTTCAGGGGAATCTGTTCATGGGAACTGTTCAGGGGAATCTGTTCAGGTGAATCGGTTCAGAGGAACTGTTCAGAGAAACTGTTCAGAGGAACTGTTCAGGAGAATCTGTTCAGAGGAACTGTCCAGAGGTACTGTTCAGGAGAATCTGTTCAGAGGAACTGTTCAGAGAAACTGTTCAGAGGAACTGTTCAGGAGAATCTGTTCAGAGGAATCTGTTCAGAGGAACTGTTCACGGGAATCTGTTCACGGGAATCTGTTCAGAGGAATCTGTTCAGAGGAACTGTTCAGGGGAATCGGTTCAGAGGAACTGTTCAGGGGAATCTGTTCAGGGGAATCGGTTCAGAGGAACTGTTCAGGGGAATCTGTTCAGGGGAATCTTTTCAGAGGAACTGTTCAGGAGAATCTGTTCAGAGGAATCTGTTCAGGGGAATCTGTTCAGAGGAACTGTTCTGGGGAATCTGTTCACAGGAACTGTTCACGGGAATCTGTTCAGGGGAACTGTTCATGGGAATCTGTTCAGAGGAATCGGTTCAGAGGAACTGTTCAGGGAATCGGTTCAGAGGAACTGTTCAAGGGAATCTGTTCAGAGGAACTGTTCAGGGGAATCTGTTCAGGGGAATCTGTTCAGGGGAATCTGTTCAGAGGAACTGTTCAGGAGAATCTGTTCAGAGGAACTGTTCAGGAGAATCTGTTCAGAGGAATCGGTTCAGAGGAACTGTTCAGGAGAATCTGTTCAGAGGAACTGTTCAGGAGAATCTGTTCAGGGGAATCGGTTCAGAGGAACTGTTCAGGGGAATCTGTTCAGAGGAACTGTTCAGGGGAATCTGTTCAGAGGAACTGTTCAGGGGAATCTGTTCAGGGGAACTGTTCAGGGGAATGTGTTCAGAGGAACTGTTCAGGAGAATCTGTTCAGAGGAACTGTTCAGGGGAATCTGTTCAGAGGAACTGTTCAGGAGAATCTGTTCAGAGGAACTGTTCAGGGGAATCTGTTCAGGGGAACTGTTCAGGGGAATCTGTTCAGGGGAATCGGTTCAGAGGAACTGTTCAGAGAAACTGTTCAGAGGAACTGTTCAGGAGAATCTGTTCAGAGGAACTGTTCAGAGGTACTGTTCAGGAGAATCTGTTCAGAGGAACTGTTCAGAGAAACTGTTCAGAGGAACTGTTCAGGAGAATCTGTTCAGAGGAATCTGTTCAGAGGAACTGTTCACGGGAATCTGTTCACGGGAATCTGTTCAGAGGAATCTGTTCAGAGGAACTGTTCAGGGGAATCGGTTCAGAGGAACTGTTCACGGGAATCTGTTCAGGGGAATCTGTTCAGGGGAATCGGTTCAGAGGAACTGTTCAGGGGAATCTGTTCAGGGGAATCTTTACACGGGGAACTGTTCAGGGGAATCTGTTCAGAGGAACTGTTCAGGGGAATCTGTTCAGGGGAACTGTTCAGGGGAATCTGTTCAGGGGAATCTGTTCAGAGGAACTGTTCAGGAGAATCTGTTCAGAGGAACTGTTCAGGAGAATCTGTTCAGGGGAATCGGTTCAGAGGAACTGTTCAGGGGAATCTGTTCAGAGGAACTGTTCAGTGGAATCTGTTCAGGGGAACTGTTCAGGAGAATCTGTTCAGAGGAACTGTTCAGAGAAACTGTTCAGAGGAACTGTTCAGGAGAATCTGTTCAGAGGAATCTGTTCAGAGGAACTGTTCAGGGGAATCTGTTCAGGGGAACTGTTCAGGGGAATCTGTTCAGGGGAATCTGTTCAGAGGAACTGTTCAGGAGAATCTGTTCAGAGGAACTGTTCAGGAGAATCTGTTCAGGGGAATCGGTTCAGAGGAACTGTTCAGGGGAATCTGTTCAGAGGAACTGTTCAGGGGAATCTGTTCAGGGGAACTGTTCCGGGGAATCTGTTCAGGTGAATCTGTTCAGAGGAACTGTTCAGGAGAATCTGTTCAGAGGAACTGTTCAGGAGAATCTGTTCAGAGGAACTGTTCATGAGAATCTGTTCAGAGGAACTGTTCAGGAGAATCTGTTCAGAGGAACTGTTCACGGGAATCTGTTCAGGGGAATCGGTTCAGAGGAACTGTTCAGAGAAACTGTTCAGAGGAACTGTTCAGGAGAATCTGTTCAGAGGAACTGTTCAGAGGTACTGTTCAGGAGAATCTGTTCAGAGGAACTGTTCAGAGAAACTGTTCAGAGGAACTGTTCAGGGGAATCTGTTCAGAGGAACTGTTCACGGGAATCTGTTCACGGGAATCTGTTCAGAGGAATCTGTTCAGAGGAACTGTTCAGGGGAATCGGTTCAGAGGAACTGTTCAGGGGAATCTGTTCAGGGGAACTGTTCAGGGGAATCTGTTCAGGTGAATCTGTTCAGAGGAACTGTTCAGGAGAATCTGTTCAGAGGAACTGTTCAGGAGAATCTGTTCAGAGGAACTGTTCAGAGAAACTGTTCAGAGGAACTGTTCAGGAGAATCTGTTCAGAGGAACTGTTCAGGGGAATCTGTTCAGAGGAACTGTTCAGGGGAATCTGTTCAGAGGAACTGTTCACGGGAATCTGTTCAGGGGAATCGGTTCAGAGGAACTGTTCAGGGGAATCTGTTCAGAGGAACTGTTCAGGGGAATCTGTTCAGGGGAACTGTTCAGGGGAATCTGTTCAGAGGAACTGTTCAGGAGAATCTGTTCAGAGGAACTGTTCAGGAGAATCTGTTCAGAGGAACTGTTCAGAGAAACTGTTCAGAAGAACTGTTCAGGAGAATCTGTTCAGAGGAACTGTTCAGAGGTACTGTTCAGGAGAATCTGTTCAGAGGAACTGTTCAGAGAAACTGTTCAGAAGAACTGTTCAGGAGAATCTGTTCAGAGGAACTGTTCAGAGGAACTGTTCAGGAGAATCTGTTCAGAGGAATCTGTTCAGAGGAACTGTTCACGGGAATCTGTTCACGGGAATCTGTTCAGAGGAACTGTTCAGGGGAATCGGTTCAGAGGAACTGTTCACGGGAATCTGTTCAGGGGAATCGGTTCAGAGGAACTGTTCAGGGGAATCTGTTCAGGGGAATCTGTTCAGAGGAATCTGTTCAGAGGAACTGTTCAGGGGAATCGGTTCAGAGGAACTGTTCACGGGAATCTGTTCAGGGGAATCGGTTCAGAGGAACTGTTCAGGGGAATCTGTTCAGGGGAATCTTTACACGGGGAACTGTTCAGGGGAATCTGTTCAGAGGAACTGTTCACGGGAATCTGTTCACGGGAATCTGTTCAGAGGAATCGGTTCAGAGGAACTGTTCAGGGGAATCTGTTCAGGGGAACTGTTCAGGGGAATCTGTTCAGGTGAATCTGTTCAGAGGAACTGTTCAGGAGAATCTGTTCAGAGGAACTGTTCAGGAGAATCTGTTCAGGGGAACTGTTCAGGGGAATCTGTTCAGGGGAACTGTTCAGGGGAATCTGTTCAGGGGAATCTGTTCAGAGGAACTGTTCAGGAGAATCTGTTCAGGGGAATCGGTTCAGAGGAACTGTTCAGGGGAATCTGTTCAGAGGAACTGTTCAGGGGAATCTGTTCAGAGGAACTGTTCAGGAGAATCTGTTCAGGGGAATCGGTTCAGAGGAACTGTTCAGGAGAATCTGTTCAGAGGAACTGTTCAGGAGAATCTGTTCAGGGGAATCGGTTCAGAGGAACTGTTCAGGGGAATCTGTTCAGAGGAACTGTTCAGGAGAATCTGTTCAGAGGAACTGTTCAGGAGAATCTGTTCAGAGGAACTGTTCAGAGAAACTGTTCAGAAGAACTGTTCAGGAGAATCTGTTCAGAGGAACTGTTCAGAGGTACTGTTCAGGAGAATCTGTTCAGAGGAACTGTTCAGAGAAACTGTTCAGAAGAACTGTTCAGGAGAATCTGTTCAGAGGAACTGTTCAGAGGAACTGTTCAGGAGAATCTGTTCAGAGGAATCTGTTCAGAGGAACTGTTCACGGGAATCTGTTCACGGGAATCTGTTCAGAGGAACTGTTCAGGGGAATCGGTTCAGAGGAACTGTTCACGGGAATCTGTTCAGGGGAATCGGTTCAGAGGAACTGTTCAGGGGAATCTGTTCAGGGGAATCTGTTCAGAGGAATCTGTTCAGAGGAACTGTTCATGGGAACTGTTCAGGGGAATCTGTTCAGGTGAATCGGTTCAGAGGAACTGTTCAGAGAAACTGTTCAGAGGAACTGTTCAGGAGAATCTGTTCAGAGGAACTGTCCAGAGGTACTGTTCAGGAGAATCTGTTCAGAGGAACTGTTCAGAGAAACTGTTCAGAGGAACTGTTCAGGAGAATCTGTTCAGAGGAATCTGTTCAGAGGAACTGTTCACGGGAATCTGTTCACGGGAATCTGTTCAGAGGAATCTGTTCAGAGGAACTGTTCAGGGGAATCGGTTCAGAGGAACTGTTCAGGGGAATCTGTTCAGGGGAATCGGTTCAGAGGAACTGTTCAGGGGAATCTGTTCAGGGGAATCTTTTCAGAGGAACTGTTCAGGAGAATCTGTTCAGAGGAATCTGTTCAGGGGAATCTGTTCAGAGGAACTGTTCTGGGGAATCTGTTCACAGGAACTGTTCACGGGAATCTGTTCAGGGGAACTGTTCATGGGAATCTGTTCAGAGGAATCGGTTCAGAGGAACTGTTCAGGGGAATCGGTTCAGAGGAACTGTTCAAGGGAATCTGTTCAGAGGAACTGTTCAGGGGAATCTGTTCAGGGGAATCTGTTCAGGGGAATCTGTTCAGAGGAACTGTTCAGGAGAATCTGTTCAGAGGAACTGTTCAGGAGAATCTGTTCAGAGGAATCGGTTCAGAGGAACTGTTCAGGAGAATCTGTTCAGAGGAACTGTTCAGGAGAATCTGTTCAGGGGAATCGGTTCAGAGGAACTGTTCAGGGGAATCTGTTCAGAGGAACTGTTCAGGGGAATCTGTTCAGAGGAACTGTTCAGGGGAATCTGTTCAGGGGAACTGTTCAGGGGAATGTGTTCAGAGGAACTGTTCAGGAGAATCTGTTCAGAGGAACTGTTCAGGTGAATCTGTTCAGAGGAACTGTTCAGGAGAATCTGTTCAGAGGAACTGTTCAGGAGAATCTGTTCAGAGGAACTGTTCACGGGAATCTGTTCAGGGGAATCGGTTCAGAGGAACTGTTCAGAGAAACTGTTCAGAGGAACTGTTCAGGAGAATCTGTTCAGAGGAACTGTTCAGAGGTACTGTTCAGGAGAATCTGTTCAGAGGAACTGTTCAGAGAAACTGTTCAGAGGAACTGTTCAGGAGAATCTGTTCAGAGGAATCTGTTCAGAGGAACTGTTCACGGGAATCTGTTCACGGGAATCTGTTCAGAGGAATCTGTTCAGAGGAACTGTTCAGGGGAATCGGTTCAGAGGAACTGTTCACGGGAATCTGTTCAGGGGAATCTGTTCAGGGGAATCGGTTCAGAGGAACTGTTCAGGGGAATCTGTTCAGGGGAATCTTTACACGGGGAACTGTTCAGGGGAATCTGTTCAGAGGAACTGTTCAGGGGAATCTGTTCAGGGGAACTGTTCAGGGGAATCTGTTCAGGGGAATCTGTTCAGAGGAACTGTTCAGGAGAATCTGTTCAGAGGAACTGTTCAGGAGAATCTGTTCAGGGGAATCGGTTCAGAGGAACTGTTCAGGGGAATCTGTTCAGAGGAACTGTTCAGTGGAATCTGTTCAGGGGAACTGTTCAGGAGAATCTGTTCAGAGGAACTGTTCAGAGAAACTGTTCAGAGGAACTGTTCAGGAGAATCTGTTCAGAGGAATCTGTTCAGAGGAACTGTTCAGGGGAATCTGTTCAGGGGAACTGTTCAGGGGAATCTGTTCAGGGGAATCTGTTCAGAGGAACTGTTCAGGAGAATCTGTTCAGAGGAACTGTTCAGGAGAATCTGTTCAGGGGAATCGGTTCAGAGGAACTGTTCAGGGGAATCTGTTCAGAGGAACTGTTCAGGGGAATCTGTTCAGGGGAACTGTTCCGGGGAATCTGTTCAGGTGAATCTGTTCAGAGGAACTGTTCAGGAGAATCTGTTCAGAGGAACTGTTCAGGAGAATCTGTTCAGAGGAACTGTTCATGAGAATCTGTTCAGAGGAACTGTTCAGGAGAATCTGTTCAGAGGAACTGTTCACGGGAATCTGTTCAGGGGAATCGGTTCAGAGGAACTGTTCAGAGAAACTGTTCAGAGGAACTGTTCAGGAGAATCTGTTCAGAGGAACTGTTCAGAGGTACTGTTCAGGAGAATCTGTTCAGAGGAACTGTTCAGAGAAACTGTTCAGAGGAACTGTTCAGGGGAATCTGTTCAGAGGAACTGTTCACGGGAATCTGTTCACGGGAATCTGTTCAGAGGAATCTGTTCAGAGGAACTGTTCAGGGGAATCGGTTCAGAGGAACTGTTCAGGGGAATCTGTTCAGGGGAACTGTTCAGGGGAATCTGTTCAGGTGAATCTGTTCAGAGGAACTGTTCAGGAGAATCTGTTCAGAGGAACTGTTCAGGAGAATCTGTTCAGAGGAACTGTTCAGAGAAACTGTTCAGAGGAACTGTTCAGGAGAATCTGTTCAGAGGAACTGTTCAGGGGAATCTGTTCAGAGGAACTGTTCAGGGGAATCTGTTCAGAGGAACTGTTCACGGGAATCTGTTCAGGGGAATCGGTTCAGAGGAACTGTTCAGGGGAATCTGTTCAGAGGAACTGTTCAGGGGAATCTGTTCAGGGGAACTGTTCAGGGGAATCTGTTCAGAGGAACTGTTCAGGAGAATCTGTTCAGAGGAACTGTTCAGGAGAATCTGTTCAGAGGAACTGTTCAGAGAAACTGTTCAGAAGAACTGTTCAGGAGAATCTGTTCAGAGGAACTGTTCAGAGGTACTGTTCAGGAGAATCTGTTCAGAGGAACTGTTCAGAGAAACTGTTCAGAAGAACTGTTCAGGAGAATCTGTTCAGAGGAACTGTTCAGAGGAACTGTTCAGGAGAATCTGTTCAGAGGAATCTGTTCAGAGGAACTGTTCACGGGAATCTGTTCACGGGAATCTGTTCAGAGGAACTGTTCAGGGGAATCGGTTCAGAGGAACTGTTCACGGGAATCTGTTCAGGGGAATCGGTTCAGAGGAACTGTTCAGGGGAATCTGTTCAGGGGAATCTGTTCAGAGGAATCTGTTCAGAGGAACTGTTCAGGGGAATCGGTTCAGAGGAACTGTTCACGGGAATCTGTTCAGGGGAATCGGTTCAGAGGAACTGTTCAGGGGAATCTGTTCAGGGGAATCTTTACACGGGGAACTGTTCAGGGGAATCTGTTCAGAGGAACTGTTCACGGGAATCTGTTCACGGGAATCTGTTCAGAGGAATCGGTTCAGAGGAACTGTTCAGGGGAATCTGTTCAGGGGAACTGTTCAGGGGAATCTGTTCAGGTGAATCTGTTCAGAGGAACTGTTCAGGAGAATCTGTTCAGAGGAACTGTTCAGGAGAATCTGTTCAGGGGAACTGTTCAGGGGAATCTGTTCAGGGGAACTGTTCAGGGGAATCTGTTCAGGGGAATCTGTTCAGAGGAACTGTTCAGGAGAATCTGTTCAGGGAATCGGTTCAGAGGAACTGTTCAGGGGAATCTGTTCAGAGGAACTGTTCAGGGGAATCGGTTCAGAGGAACTGTTCAGGGGAATCTGTTCAGGGGAATCGGTTCAGAGGAACTGTTCAGGGGAATCTGTTCAGAGGAACTGTTCAGGAGAATCTGTTCAGGGGAATCGGTTCAGAGGAACTGTTCAGGGGAATCTGTTCAGAGGAACTGTTCAGGAGAATCTGTTCAGAGGAACTGTTCAGGAGAATCTGTTCAGAGGAACTGTTCAGAGAACTGTTCAGAAGAACTGTTCAGGAGAATCTGTTCAGAGGAACTGTTCAGAGGTACTGTTCAGGAGAATCTGTTCAGAGGAACTGTTCAGAGAAACTGTTCAGAAGAACTGTTCAGGAGAATCTGTTCAGAGGAACTGTTCAGAGGAACTGTTCAGGAGAATCTGTTCAGAGGAATCTGTTCAGAGGAACTGTTCACGGGAATCTGTTCACGGGAATCTGTTCAGAGGAACTGTTCAGGGGAATCGGTTCAGAGGAACTGTTCACGGGAATCTGTTCAGGGGAATCGGTTCAGAGGAACTGTTCAGGGGAATCTGTTCAGGGGAATCTGTTCAGAGGAATCTGTTCAGAGGAACTGTTCAGGGGAATCGGTTCAGAGGAACTGTTCACGGGAATCTGTTCAGGGGAATCGGTTCAGAGGAACTGTTCAGGGGAATCTGTTCAGGGGAATCTTTACACGGGGAACTGTTCAGGGGATCTGTTCAGAGGAACTGTTCACGGGAATCTGTTCACGGGAATCTGTTCAGAGGAATCGGTTCAGAGGAACTGTTCAGGGGAATCTGTTCAGGGGAACTGTTCAGGGGAATCTGTTCAGGTGAATCTGTTCAGAGGAACTGTTCAGGAGAATCTGTTCAGAGGAACTGTTCAGGAGAATCTGTTCAGGGGAACTGTTCAGGGGAATCTGTTCAGGGGAACTGTTCAGGGAATCTGTTCAGGGGAATCTGTTCAGAGGAACTGTTCAGGAGAATCTGTTCAGGGGAATCGGTTCAGAGGAACTGTTCAGGGGAATCTGTTCAGAGGAACTGTTCAGGGGAACTGTTCAGGGGAATCTGTTCAGGTGAATCTGTTCAGAGGAACTGTTCAGGAGAATCTGTTCAGAGGAACTGTTCAGGAGAATCTGTTCAGGGGAATCGGTTCAGAGGAACTGTTCAGGGGAATCTGTTCAGAGGAACTGTTCAGGGGAACTGTTCAGGGGAATCTGTTCAGGTGAATCTGTTCAGAGGAACTGTTCAGGAGAATCTGTTCAGAGGAACTGTTCAGGAGAATCTGTTCAGAGGAACTGTTCACGGGAATCTGTTCAGGGGAATCGGTTCAGAGGAACTGTTCAGAGAAACTGTTCAGGAGAATCTGTTCAGAGGAACTGTTCAGGAGAATTTGTTCAGAGGAACTGTTCAGGGGAATCTGTTCAGAGGAATCTGTTCAGAGGAACTGCTCACGGGAATCTGTTCACGGGAATCTGTTCAGAGGAATCGGTTCAGAGGAACTGTTCAGGGGAATCGGTTCAGAGGAACTGTTCAGGAGAATCTGTTCAGGGGAATCTGTTCAGGGGAATCGGTTCAGAGGAACTGTTCAGGGGAATCTGTTCAGGGGAATCTTTACACGGGGAACTGTTCAGGGGAACTGTTCAGGGGAATCTGTTCAGAGGAACTGTTCAGGAGAATCTGTTCAGAGGAACTGTTCAGGAGAATCTGTTCAGAGGAATCTGTTCAGAGGAACTGTTCAGGGGAATCTGTTCAGAGGAACTGTTCTGGGGAATCTGTTCACCGGAATCTGTTCACAGGAACTGTTCACGGGAATCTGTTCAGGGGAACTGTTCATGGGAATCTGTTCAGAGGAACTGTTCAGGGGAATCTTTTCAGGGGAATCGGTTCAGAGGAACTGTTCAGGGGAATCGGTTCAGAGGAACTGTTCAGGGGAATCTGTTCAGAGGAACTGTTCACGGGAATCTGTTCAGGGGAATCTGTTCAGGGGAATCTGTTCAGAGGAACTGTTCAGGAGAATCTGTTCAGAGGAACTGTTCACGGGAATCTGTTCAGGGGAATCGGTTCAGAGGAACTGTTCAGGGGAATCTGTTCACAGGAACTGTTCACGGGAATCTGTTCAGGGGAACTGTTCATGGGAATCTGTTCAGAGGAACTGTTCAGGGGAATCTGTTCAGGGGAATCGGTTCAGAGGAACTGTTCAGAGAAACTGTTCAGGAGAATCTGTTCAGAGGAACTGTTCAGGAGAATTTGTTCAGAGGAACTGTTCAGGGGAATCTGTTCAGAGGAATCTGTTCAGAGGAACTGCTCACGGGAATCTGTTCACGGGAATCTGTTCAGAGGAATCGGTTCAGAGGAACTGTTCAGGGGAATCGGTTCAGAGGAACTGTTCAGGAGAATCTGTTCAGGGGAATCTGTTCAGGGGAATCGGTTCAGAGGAACTGTTCAGGGGAATCTTTACACGGGGAACTGTTCAGGGGAACTGTTCAGGGGAATCTGTTCAGAGGAACTGTTCAGGAGAATCTGTTCAGAGGAACTGTTCAGGAGAATCTGTTCAGAGGAATCTGTTCAGAGGAACTGTTCAGGGGAATCTGTTCAGAGGAACTGTTCTGGGGAATCTGTTCACCGGAATCTGTTCACAGGAACTGTTCACGGGAATCTGTTCAGGGGAACTGTTCATGGGAATCTGTTCAGAGGAACTGTTCAGGGGAATCTTTTCAGGGGAATCGGTTCAGAGGAACTGTTCAGGGGAATCGGTTCAGAGGAACTGTTCAGGGGAATCTGTTCAGAGGAACTGTTCACGGGAATCTGTTCAGGGGAATCTGTTCAGGGGAATCTGTTCAGAGGAACTGTTCAGGAGAATCTGTTCAGAGGAACTGTTCACGGGAATCTGTTCAGGGGAATCGGTTCAGAGGAACTGTTCAGGGGAATCTGTTCACAGGAACTGTTCACGGGAATCTGTTCAGGGGAACTGTTCATGGGAATCTGTTCAGAGGAACTGTTCAGGGGAATCTGTTCAGGGGAATCGGTTCAGAGGAACTGTTCAGGGGAATCGGTTCAGAGGAACTGTTCAGGGGAATCTGTTCAGGGGAATCGGTTCGGAGGAACTGTTCAGGGGAATCTGTTCAGGGGAACTGTTCAGGGGAATCTGTTCAGGGGAATCTGTTCAGGGGAATCGGTTCAGAGGAACTGTTCAGGGGAATCTGTTCAGGGGAACTGTTCAGGGGAATCTGTTCAGAGGAACTGTTCACGGGAATCTGTTCAGGGGAATCGGTTCAGAGGAACTGTTCAGGAGAATCTGTTCAGAGGAACTGTTCAGGAGAATCTGTTCAGAGGAACTGTTCACGGGAATCTGTTCAGGGGAATCGGTTCAGAGGAACTGTTCAGGAGAATCTGTTCAGAGGAACTGTTCAGGGGAATCTGTTCAGGGGAACTGTTCACGGGAATCTGTTCAGAGGAATCGGTTTAGAGGAACTGTTCAGGGGAATCGGTTCATAGGAACTGTTCAGGGGAATCTGTTCAGAGGAACTGTTCACGGGAATCTGTTCAGGGGAATCTGTTCAGGGGAATCTGTTCAGAGGAACTGTTCAAGGGAATCTGTTCAAGGGAATCTGTTCAGGGGAATCTGTTCAGAGGAACTGTTCACGGGAATCTGTTCAGGGGAATCTGTTCAGGGGAATCAGTTCAGAGGAACTGTTCAAGGGAATCTGTTCAGGGGAATCTGTTCAAGGGAATCTGTTCAGGGGAATCTGTTCAGAGGGACTGTTCACGGGAATCTGTTCAGGGGAATCTGTTCAGGGGAATCAGTTCAGAGGAACTGTTCAAGGGAATCTGTTCAGGGGAATCTGTTCAAGGGAATCTGTTCAGGGGAATCTGTTCAGAGGAACTGTTCAGGAGAATCTGTTCAGAGGAACTGTTCAGGAGAATCTGTTCAGAGAAATCTGTTCAGAGGAACTGTTCTGGGGAATCTGTTCAGAGGAACTGTACACGGGACTCTGTTCAGGGGAACTGTTCACGGGAATCTGTTCAGAGGAATCGGTTCAGAGGAACTGTTCTGGGGAATCTGTTCACAGGAACTGTTCATGGGAATCTGTTCAGGGGAACTGTTCATGGGAATCTGTTCAGAGGAATCGGTTCAGAGGAACTGTTCAGGGGAATCGGTTCAGAGTAACTGTTCAGCGGAATCAGTTCAGAGGAACTGTTCAGAGGAATTTATAAGAGGAACTGTTCACTGGAATCTGTTCACGGGAATCTGTTCAGGGGAATCTGTTCAGATCTATGAACTCAAGATCATTCCAATTCCTTAACTTTCTACCTGATCATGTTTGGAACATCTTCCCGTAAACGTCCTAACCAAATCAGCTGGACCTCGTACCTTTTTGCCCAGATGGAACGGAACCACTCCGTCGTCCTCGGCGTGTAGAATCAGAACCGGACAGGAAATGTGGTCCACACTGAAACCAGACGGTAACCATGACAACCAGCACTTCCTGCGGCCGCCACCATGGGTCTGAGCCGGACTTGGTCCGATCAGACCCGGTACGCAGGTTCTGGAGCCACTCAAACAGTCAGACACAGAAAAAGCTCCAGAACCAGCTAACCAGGTCAGAACCATTAAAATGGGTCAGAACCTACTTCTCGTCGCTGGCGAAGCGGATGTTGTTGGCGGTGATGGAGTCCAGAAAGAACCAGTCGAAGCCGGGCAGGAAGCGGTACACCTGAAACACACACCCATACTGAGACCACCTGCGGGGCCACAGTGGCCAGGGGGAGGGGCCACAGCGGCCAGGGGGCGGGGCCTGTAGTTACCATAGAGAAGGGGTGGCTCTTGGCCTCCTCCCTGATGTTGGTGAACGGAGACTCCAGGATGAGTGCGTCAGGAGGATTTCCTGTTCAGACAGGAAGACGGCGTCACAAAAAGTGTGTGTTTCTCTGTGTGTGTCTGAGTGTGCGTTTCAGGGTGTGTGTGTGTATCTCACCTCTCTCAGACAGCCGTCTCACCAGGTTCGTTGCGACTCTGAAACAGAAAGTTCAGATTTACTGAAGAGGTCCTTGGACTGGTCCAGTGTGTGAATCTGGTTTTTATATTTTGGTGTGTGTTTGTTTGTAACACTTTGTGGGGACCATTTTCCTGACACATCTTACAAGGACCAGTTGCTCCTGGTCCCCACAAGCGGAAATTCTGTTTTTTGGGTCAGGTTGAAATGTGTATTGAGTTTTGGTTAGGGTTAGGTATGTAAGGTTTAGGCTGCAGAAATGAATGGAAGTCAATGGAAAGTCCCCGCAAAGATAGCCGCGCAAACGTGTGTGTGTGTGTGTGTGTTACCCGGTCCCCAGAGAGTGGCCCCAGATGTAGAGCGGCAGAGTTTTCTCCATCCTCTGTCTCAGCCAATCGTAGATGAAAAGAGCGTCTGATGTCATCCCTCGCTCTGATGGCGATCCGTCTGAGTCGCCCCACCCTGGTCACACACACACACACACACACACACACACACACACACACACACCTGTCAGACTCAATGCAGCTGCTCGGTGTGCATCCTGTCTGCCGTGGTGTGACCTCTGACCTCTGTAGTCGAAGGTCACCACATGGTATCCCAGTGAACTGAGGACCTGAAGGAGGATAGACAGGGGTCAGTGGTTTCCTCTCAGCCAATCAGGAGGCGTTCAGCTCTTCATCACCTTGTACAGCTGCACCCGGTGGTCGCCGCCTCTGGTCCCTGCGTTGCCATGGAGATAGAGGATGACAGGGTGGGCGGAGCTAAAGGTGGAGCGGTACCAGTCGCCATCTTTGCCCTGAGCGTCCCTCCACATCTGAGCAGGAACCGTGTGCCTGAAACACACCAGACGTTTCTGGAGGACTAGGCCAGATAATTTGACTGGCCTAGTCAAAGTATCTTCTATTCCTGGTCTTTGTTAGGTGGAGAGCCTCACTCGGACTCATTTCTCTCATCAGAACTACACCCGCTCGCCGTCAACCATTTTGTGCCTCCAGAACTGAATTACCAATCCCATAATGCATTGCGTTGAGCTCTTGGAGACACTGGAAAACAACTAATTCAAACCAACACAACTGTAAAAAACAAAACAACCGAACACCAGAAATATTGTAGCAGTTGTGTATCCAGAGCCCTGATGGATTGTTTTCAGCCAATCATCTTCCCCCAACCAGGCCTTCAAACTAAAACTAAATAATGAACCGGCCAATAAACATAAGGTGTTTACACCCATTATAGTAAACAGCCTAAAGCAATAAACACACAAAATATTGAAGCTCGAACTGTTTTATGTGAAAACATTTAAATAAATAGCAACACTGGGGAAACGATGGAGGAACAAATCTACTGGGGCAAACTGAGGTCAAACTGGGACAGCTCTGGTAGACACAAACTAAAAACAAAAACCAAAAGCATCGTTGTTCTGAATTCACAGCTCAGATTTAGGAAATATCTGAAAACATCAAATCGTCTCTCAGCGTCACGTTAATATGTTCCTGGCAGAAACGTGACGATCAAAACTGTCCTAATAAAATCCTGAAGACGTGTTTTAGGTGAGAACAGAAACATGAAGCAGGACGGCGCGGCTTCAAGATATCAGATTTATTAAACCGTAAAAATGTTTTTGGCCATTTTGACACTTTTGAATTTCTGCAAATTTAGATAAAAATCTAGAAATGAACTTTAAGACAAATTACAAAATAAGTAGAAAATGTCTTTATTGACTTTAATAACCTTTCACCTGCATTAACTATGACTGTTTAATCATTGCGGGACAGTTTGTTGTGTGAATATTTCAGGAATATTCAGTATTTTAATTTTAAATCTGGTTTCTCAATATTTACCCACAGTGACATCACTGCATCGTTTTCAGGTTTATTTAAATTTTTACTGTTTTACTTTCATTTCTTTTCATTTTTTTCTCAGTATTTTTTTTTTTAACCAGATCAACAAATTTATTCAGATATGAAAAAGGAAATTATTTTGTTCTTGGTTAGTTTGGTTTTCTCTGATTAAAAAAAACAAATCTGCAGGTTCTGTAGGTTCAGTGTGGTTCTGTGTGGTTCTGTAGGTTCTGTGTGGTTCTGGTACCAAACTCCGATCTTCAGGCCCGCCTCAGGCTCCAGGTAGAAGTTGTGTGTGTGGTTCAGGCCCTGATCCAAAGGTCGCTTCAGGTCGATGAAGTACGGCATCCTCACTGGGACAAAAAGCACACACAGGTCACATGACCGCTCTGGCAGCTCGCCATTGGTCCGTTTGTTTCTGCGTTATGAGCAGTAGGTTCTGATTGGTTCTCTCAACGGAAGCTGCAGAACTCTGATGTCCCACGCTGCCTGAAGGCAGCACAGGAAACAGGAAACAGTTCACCGGATGGATGAACAGGAGCATCGATGAAAGCCACGCTCCATCCTGGAGCAGTGCATGCTGGGTAAAACACCTGAATTACTTCCACTAAATGGAAAGCGGCTTCATGCTAACAGCTGTCCTGCACCGCCCCCTGCTGGCTGCCGTGCAGCGCAGAACCGGCCAATCAGAGCTCAGTTCAGGTCCAACTGAAACTCACCGAAGTTGAGGAAGACGAGTTTGGCCTGGATGGAGGGGAAGAGCTTGATGATAAAGGGGATGGAGACGTAGACGAAGAGCAGCACCATCATCATCTTCTTTATCTTTCCCAGCAGCCCCAGCCTGAGGAGAGAACAGCCTGCATCAGCCGACCAATCGGGAGGCTTCCAGCCTCAGCCAATCAGAGCTCAGCACACGGAACCAACAGAGTGGAGCATCTCTCCTCAGACACAATCTCTGTGTCAGGCCAGCAGGCTCAGATGGTTCTGATGGTTCTGACAGAGCGACCCGGTGAAACCCGACCCGACCCAGACTGAGCGCGCTCAGAACAGATCAATAATTCATGGAGGAAGACCAGGGTCCGGTTCTGGACCGGTTCACTGGGAGGACCATGATGAAGCTCTGGGGCAGCCGGTCTGTCCACAAAGAGTTACTGGACCGAGTTGAACAGGTCCAGAGCGGTTCTGTTCGGATCCAACAGCGGGTCATCTGAACCCGTACCGGGCCCGACCTGTCCAGTTACCAGAAACTGCAGATCCAGTTTCTGGTAACCAGAACCAGAGACTGGATCTGCACAGAACCAGTAAGCCGAGCCGGCCAGCAGCTGGCGGCATCAGGTCCAAACAGAACCGCAGAGGTTCGGATCCCTGCTGCCCAACTGATACCAGTTAGAACCAGTTCTGACGGACTTCAGAACAATGAGGAGGAGTTACTGGGTCGCAGGGTTCTGGTTCTGGCTAGATGAAGAACCTGGCTGTATTTTACTGAGGTCAAATGTTCTGAAGGTTCTGGGTCGGTCTTCAACCAGAGGGTATCAGAACTGTGCACAGGCCAGTCCACACCCAGTTGGACCGGTCCAGATCTGGTGGTTCTGACTGGGGGTTATGAGGAGGGGGCGGGGCCAAGCGGTCAGTGAACGCATCACAGCGGCTGCGTTCAGGGTCACATGACGCCGAGTCAGACTCCAGACTTCCTGTTCAGTTTCACTTCCTGCGCCGGGTCAGAACATCTGGACCTGAGCAGCCTCGGCTCCACTGAGCAGAACCAACCAGAACCGGGTCAGGTTTGTCCAGAAGGTTCTGCAGTGTCCTGATCTGATCTGAGATCAGCTTCAGGAGGATCAGGAGGAGATCCTCACGTGACCAAGATCACGTGACCTCCTGAGCCGCTGAGGTCACTGCTCCGTCTGGACAGAACCGGCCGGCCCGGTCCAGGTGGTCCAAATCAGCTCAGAACCGCATCTTTGGTCTGAGCGCCTCAGTGTCGACATCAAGACTTAGAAACATGCTCCTGTCCCTAAAGTCCCCCGGTGTCTCTAAACGTCCCCCAGTGTCTCCAGTCTGACCTTCCAGTCCAACCAGCTCAACAGTCTCACTGGAACCAGTCTGACCAGTCTTGCCAGGGACAGCCTCTCTTTGTCCTCTGAGGTCCCACCCAAACTTTAAAATCTTAAAAAAAGACTTTAATCTGTTTATTTAATTATTCAGTTTATATTTTTCACCATTTTATTTAGACTCCCCTCCCCCACCTGTTTCCCCGGCGCTCACCTCCTGAACGGTCTCTTCCCCATCCCAGGCTCTTCTCCCGGGCCCTGTCGGCCTCGGGTCGCCGGATGCGCCGCCGCTCTGCCGGGTCGCTGCTTCAGCTCCGGGTCGCTGTCCTTCTCCGCGGTCAGGGAGCTCCGCCTCCGCATCACTGGAAGCGGCAGAGAGACGGCTCGTTACCCGGGGGAAGGTGGCCGAAAAGCGGGGCCGGTCCGCGGTGAGGAGGTCTCGATCTGGCCGGCGTGGGAGCGCTGAGAGGCGGCTGTAGCCAGACCGAGCGCGCGCTGGAGCCGCACTGACATCCGCAGAGAACAGCTGATCAGAGCCGAAGCTGCCCCAGCCAATCGGGAGGCAGGTTGCACACCACGTGTTCAGAGCGGCGCTGCCTCCACGGTCTCTGGGGAAGCGTCGGAACTATGGCTTCCAAAACAAAACCAGCGTTGCGTTCAGGCGCAGGTCGGAAATGTTAATATATTTAACGCTCATTAAAACTAATTAATAATTGAAACATGCATGTAATTTCACAAAGAAGATAAATAAACCATATGTCACGCGTTTTCACAGTTTGCGTCAGAAATATTTAAAATGTTTTTATAAAGTTTATTTCCTGTTAAAATCTTCAAAGCGACTCCAGATCTTCCTCAGACCCTTCCTGTTGTTATTCTGAAACATCTACAAGGTTTCTATTTTACCGTGTGTCCCTGAACGCCTCACTGAGGCAGGTAGGTTTTCAGGTTAAACGCATGTTTTAATGTAATTATGATTAAAGCTCGACTGCTCCCCCCAGTGTTCAGAGCTCAAACAGCAGCTGCTCGCCACCATAAAGCGACCAATCAGGAGCTGGTCTCCCCCAGGTGCAGGGCGGGCTGTCCACCTGAGATTTGATCTGATTTGTTGAAGCAAATAAAATTGATGTTTCAGTTTTAGTACTCTAAATCTGTTGTTTTTATTGTTCCGGTAGTAATTCTAATAGTTTTGGCGGGAAATGCTCATTCAGGCGTCACGTTTCCTCCCGTTGCCAAGGTGAATCACCCCTACCCACAGGTGGGTTCGCTCAGTTTGATGACTCGCTTCCTGAAACAGGGCTCTGGAGGTCACGTGACGGAAAACAGCGTAGACCAATAAAACGTTCATAACGAACCTCAAAACAGTTTCCGGTTGGTTCTGTTGGGTTCGGCCGAACCTCAGGCTGAATTGAAAAAATATTTGATCTAATTTGAATTGGTTTTAACGCTGCCGTGAACCGGAAGTACTGTCGCAAGTAAAGTCATTGATTTTGGAGCCAAACTGATTGTTTTTGTTGAGAAACATCAGCAACAACTAAACGTGCATAAATCACCAATAAGTAACCGATAAGTCATTAATAAATTATCAATAAATGAGGAATCCTACCCGGTAAATGCAACTGGTCTGTTTCACCACATCGCCGCTGCAGCTGCTTCTGTTTGTCCCTCCGCGGCTGCCGGAGAACTACGTCACTGAGTCACGTGACCACAACAAAGCGTTTTACCGCGAAGCTGCATATCGGCTCTCCGGGTCAGTGAGTCCCGATTCTGTTCGGTTCTGAGCTCCAGGATGTTCTGTGAGAAAGCCATCGAGCTGATCCGGGAGCTGCACCGGGCGAGCGACGGTCAGCTGCCCGCTTTCAACGTGAGTAACCCGGCTGGGACCAGCCGGAACTCCGCCCAGAAACTTCCTGCTTTAAGGTTCGACGGCTGACTTAAGACGAAAACTGTAAGCCACAGATATAATAGTAATGTGGTCAGAAAATAATCTCTTCATTTAACATTTCGGCTCAAATGAACACGGTAAAGCTTTTTTTTAATATCAATTTATTTACTTAAAATAAAGGCTCTACTGGCCTTTATTTGATAGTGAACTGACAGGAAAGAGGGTGATGAGAGAAGGGAAGGCCGGGAATCGAACCTCTGACTAAATCCTCCATATGTTGGTTGTGCTGAAGCAAATTATTCTGCGGAACTCTGCTGAAGAACAATCTATGGGTTTAAGGGTTGATCGGTCTAAAGTTCGGTTTAAAGATGGCGGATGCAACATGATTGAAACAGTTTCATAAATCTGAAGAGAAATTAATTGGAATCAGTTCTTGGTTGCAGGAGGACGGACTGCGGCAGGTTCTGCAGGAGATGGAGGCTCTGTACGAACAGAACCAGGCTGATGTGTGAGTATCGACCCACTGCACGGTTCTACAGGGTCCAGGCTGGTTCTGGTGCTGTTGGCTTCAGATGGTTTTCAGAACCAATCTCTGACCCGTAGCTCAGAGTTAAAGGGCCAGTATCCTGTGAACTCATCATGTTCTGTTTTCCCCTCATCATAAACAAACCTGCAGGGTTTCCTAAGAAATCCATTAGTTTCCATGGCAACCATTCAGCTGTGCAAAACACCTTGTTGGACCTTGTCCCCCTCCAGACTAGCCAGCAGCAATTAGCAAACAGCTGCTGCTCAGAGCGACGCTGGTAAAAATGTTAAAGGGTTAAAAGGCATTAAGACAGGAAGTCAAATTCCTTTTAGGTCATATTTGATATAAACAGCAATTTTATAACAGCAGAAGGCGACACAGTTGCTGATTGTGCTATAAAACATAATACTGGCCCTTTAAGAGAACCATTCCCTGGTACCAGTCCAGAACCGTTTGCGCTCCGTCTGACCTCCTGACCTCTCCGTCTCCTGCAGGTCAGAGGCAAAGGCCGCCGGCCGCGCTGACCTCATCCCCTCCATCAAGCTGCGCCACTGCTGCCTGCTGAGGAACCAGCGCTGTGTCGTGGCCTATCTGTAACTCCGTCCACAGTCATGTGACCTGCCAGCCCGGGTCGTGTGACCTCTGATGCTGACCTTTGACCTGCTGTTTGCAGGTACGACCGTCTACTGAGGATCCGCGCGCTGCGCTGGGAGTACGGCAGCGTTCTGCCCGCCAACGTCCGCTTCCACATGTCTGCAGAGGAGGTCAGTGACATCACTTCCTGTTGGGGGTTTCTGCTGGCTCACCTGAAGGCTGAGATCACCTGTGTGCGTGGTGTGTTCAGGTGCAGTGGTTTGGCCAGTATAAAAAGTCCCTGGCCTCCTACATGCGGTCCATCGGAGGACAGGAGGGACTGGACATCACGCAGGACATGAAGCCTCCAAAGAGCCTCTACATCCAGGTGAGTCTGACCTCTGACCTCTGACCTGCAGCCTGACCCTGCTGACCTCCTTGTGCATTTCCAGGTCAGGTGCCTAAAGGACCATGGTGAGTTCGAGATCGACGACGGAACGGTGATCCTGCTGAAGAAGAACAGCCAGGTGAGAACAGACTCCATGTCAGTGATGAGAAGCACGACAGTTGCTATGACGATGGTCCTTCTGGTGCTTTAATGGGATGTACCTGTGAGTCCTTGTAGTGCAGCTGAGACAGGAAGTGAACAGGTGGCCCATGTTCTGACTCATCCTGACAGGAAGTGGTTTTTGTCCGCAGCACTTCCTGCCACGGTGGAAATGTGAGCAGCTGATTCGCCAGGGCGTTCTGGAGCATGTGATGTCATAATGTCCAGGAGACAGACGGCGTCTCGGCGGCCATGTTTGCTTTTTTACAAATAAAGTTGTTTTGTTCCTTCTTTTGTATGGTAACTGAGTTAAGTTTGTTGCCGGGCGGATTTCACAGATCCAGGTGAACCCAGAACAGGAGGTCTCACTCTGAGGTAAAAACCTAGTACCTGTCCAGGTGGAGAGGCCACGCCCACCAGTTCATACACTGTGACACTGAGCTGACAGGTTAGAAAACTTTAAAAGAAATTTCATCAAATTTAAAATATTTCACACAAATGGTTTTAAAAACGTTTATTAGAAATAATCAGTTTTATATAAAATTCCCCTTAAAGCTGAATCATTTCTTCTGAAAAAAATCTGAAGAAAATCATAAAAAAATCAGCTTCAAATGTCTGAGTGGAACCAGAGCAGCTAAAAACGCCAGGAGGTGATCTCTGATTGGACGATCCTCGGCTCTGATTGGATGCCTCCTTGCTGAAGGTCGTCAGCTCCCAGGTAGAGGTCAGCTGGAGGTCACGGCGGCGGCCACCACCTCCCTCAGAAGCGCCCCCAGCGCTGTGACCTTGTCCTCCAGCTGGTCGTTCTTCTTCTCTGCCTGTTTCTGCCGCAGCTCTGTGACCTGCAGTGCCGCCAGCAGCTGTGCATTCTGCAGGTGCAGCTCCTTCAGCGCGCCGCTCATCTTGTTGCTCCGCTCCATCTGGACGGAACCAAAGGTCAGAACCGGAGGTCAGAATGGGCCGGCAGATGGGCGCCAGCAGAACCACAGACTCACCTGCTCCTTCAGCTGCTGCACGTTGTCCTGTAGCACGTCGCGCAGCGCCTTCACCTGCGCCTCCAGGCCGGCGGCCCGCTGCTGCAGCGCCGCCGCCGCTCTGTCAAACTGTTCCTGAAGGCAGCATAAAGGCAGCTGTCAGAACCAGAACCTGTAGAGCTGGCCTGGTTCTAGTTCTGAACCCACCTGCTTCAGACCGGCCTGGGATCTGCTCTGCTGCAGCTGCATCTCCAGCTGCGCCTGTCGCTGCTGGCTCCGGCCCCGCTCTGCCCGCAGCTCCGCCTGCAGCTGCTCCAGCTGCTGCCTGCTGCCCGCATGCTCCTGCAGCTGCTGCAGCCGCCGCAGCTGCTGCGCCTTGGCCACGCCTAACTCCGCATCCGCCCGCTGCGCCTGTAAGCACACACATGGGTTCTGACCCGGTTCAGACTCTGTTCTTCTGCTCCAGGTGAGGTGGAGCAGCAGCTCCGCTAAAATCTCTGCAGCTTGTTGTTTAGATCTAGATGGTCTTTAATCTGATCAGATCATCATGAACTTTATGGTCTGATGGTGTTAGCCAGACTGCTAGCTCAGACCGTTAGCCAGACTGCTAGCTCAGACCGTTAGCCAGACTGCTAGCTCAGACCGTTAGCCAGACTGCTAGCTCAGACCGTTAGCCTGACTGCTAGCTCAGACCGTTAGCCTGACTGCTAGCTCAGACCGTTAGCCAGACTGCTAGCTCAGACCGTTAGCCTCTCATAGAAACAAAGCGCCGCAAGGCTTTGTTTGTGAGAGTTTCTAGGCCGGTTGTAGCGGAACCTTACAACCGGTAAGGTCCATGCTGATGGACCTTCTGCTCTGTCTATCTGATTCTGGTCCGGTCCTGACCTGCTCCTGTGCCTGTGTCCGCGCCAGTTCTGCCTGGTCCAGTCTGGTCTTCAGGTTCTGCTGCTCCTGGCTCAGGTTCTGGACCCAAACAGAACCAGATCCATCATGGGGCCAGTCTGGGCCCGGTTCTACAGGTTCTGGTGCTTAATTGTGAAGTCCCGCCCGATGGTACCTGCTGCTGTAGTTCCTGGTTCTGGACCGTCAGTTTGTGGGTCTGCAGGTTCTGCTGGAGCTCCACCTTCTCCTCCATCAACCTCTGGGCCTCCGCCTGCTGCTCCTCCACCTGCATCCAAGAAATCCAATCAGAACCAATCAGAACCGGGTCAAACATAACGACTCCAGCAGAGCTCACCTTACTGAGCGCCTCCCTCAGCTGCCTGTGGAGCTCCGACACTTCCTGGGTGTGGCCCAGCTTCTCCTGCGTGGCGGCCAGCAGCTGGCAGCGCAGCAGCTCGACCTCCGCCTGCAGGGCGGCGACACGCTGCTGCACCTGCTCCACCTGCAAGAAAGGAAGCTGCAGCTACAGCCTGACTCCAGCAGGGGGAGATGCTCTAATCCCTGCTTATGTTGGACTGGACAAAATGGCCGTTCTTGATCATTAGACTTTAGATAAAACTCATATTTATTATTGTTATTGTGACACATTTCTTTAACGTCACTGAAGGACCATCGTGTCATCTTTCACTGCTGATAGAAAACATGGAGTTAAATATGAAAATCATTTAGTTACACAATGAATTGTGCAAACGGAGCTTCTGGAACAGAATCTCTAAGCAGTTCTATCGCTCATACTACAGGGGCGGTCTCTTCTTAAAGGGGCGTGTCTTACGTTGTGTTTCTGCTGCTCCTGGTATTTCTGCAGATCCTCCCTCTCCTCCTCCACCTTCTGAAGCTCCGCCCTCACCCCGCTAAGCTCTGCCTTCGCATTGCTAAGCTCCGCCTCCAGCCGCCTCACCTGAAACAACAGCACCTGTCAGCGCCAACAGCTTTTACCTTTGAACTTTGCCCTATCACCCCGACTCACAGTAGCACCATCCTCTTCCTGTTCCTCGGTAACGGTTGCTAGGCGCTCCTGCAGCATCCGAACCGTCTCCTGCTCGCTATGGAGACGGTTGCTAAGGTTGCCGTTGTCGCTGCTGAGCTGCAGGTTCCTGCCACTCAGGTCCAGAACCTCCTCACGGTACCGGGAGTTCTGCAGCGGGAGAATGCGGGTCAGGAGTCTGGAGGCCGGTTCTGAACCGCCTCCAACACCAGAACCAGAAAATTCTGGATCGACACCGACCGGAACCAGGAGGTTCTGATGCCTCCCAGCTCAGAAGAACATAGTAAAGTTCTCTGATGCCTCACTGGGAGCCTCCAGAACCTTTATTGTGAAAGTCTGACAGCACTTCCAAAGCATGCGGGCCGGGTCAGAACCTCTCTGTGGAGCCACTCCTCCTTCTCTCTGCTCCTCTCCTGCTCCTCCTCCACCTCCTGCTGCTTCCTCCTGCCAGCAGAACAGCGGACCGGGTCAGACTCATCCAGAACCGGATCAGAACACCGGACCTGGAGCTGGACTCACCTCGTCTTCTCAGACTCATCTTCCAGGTTCTGGACTGTCTGCTGCAGAACCTTCAGCCTCTCCTGCAGGGCCACATTCTCCAACCGGACCGCCTCCAGCTGGGCCCTGTAGGACAGAACCCAACAGAACCTGAAGATACACAACCTGAACCGGAACCAGAACCGGAGCCGAGCATTTAGTTCACATACAATGGATCTGATTGGTCCATGAAATTCATGCAGTTAGAGTATTGGCCGATTAGAGATGGAGCCGTGCGTTCTGATTGGCCGGTTAGAGATGGAGTCGTGCGTTCTGATTGGCCGGTTAGAGATGGAGCCGTGCGTTCTGATTGGCCGGTTAGAGATGGAGTCGTGCGTTCTGATTGGCCGGTTAGAGATGGAGCCGTGCGTTCTCATTGGACGGTTAGAGATGGAGTCGTGCGTTCTGATTGGCCGGTTAGAGATGGAGCCGTGCGTTCTGATTGGCCGGTTAGAGATGGAGCCGTGCGTTCTGATTGGCCGGTTAGAGATGGAGCCGTGCGTTCTGATTGGCCGGTTAGAGATGGAGCCGTGCGTTCTGATTGGCCACACAGACCCACTTCCAGTGCACTCTAGCTGACAAACCTGTGAGGTCCAGTCCGGTCGGCCTGGTCCTCCCAGTCGGTCCGGACCTCCAGCTCCAGAACCAGGTGCTCCAACTCCACCAGCTGCTGGGCCAGCCTCCTCTTCTCCTTGTCAAAGTTCTGTTGGGTTCTGCTCAGCTGGTTCTGGGAGTCCAGCAGGGCCCGTTGCAGCAGGTCGATCCGCTCCGGGGTTCTGGAGGCGGCGCTGAGGGAGCACAGCTCCTCCTCCATCTCCACAATCTGGGAAGACAGCTGGTCCACCAGAACCATGTAGGTTCTGTTCTCCTGGCCCAGCCGGGTCGCCTCCTCCTGCAGCAGCGAGGTCCGGTTCTGCTCCTCCTGCAGCGCTTCCCGCAGCGCCGTCTCAATGCTCCTGATCCAGTGTAGGGAGTCCGACCCGGGTCTGAGGAGCAGAACTTCCTGCTGCTCCACTGGCTCCGCCCCCTCCAGGCCGGCCTGCGATTGGCCGGACCGTGGGGCCGCCTCTTCGTTCCTGCTCACAGCGGCAGCTTGGCCGTGATTGGCTGCGGGACGCTTTGTGACGCCGGTCTGTGATTGGCCCACCTACCTGACGCGCATCACTTCCTGCTGTGCGTGTAGCCTAAGCTCCGCCTCCAGCTGCTCCTTCTCGGCGCTCAGCTTCTGCACCAGATTGCTGATCTCTCTGGCGTAGTTCTGCTCCAGCTCGGCCCGCTCTCGTTGCACCCTGAACAGAACCGGAACCGGGTCACTGTAGCGTCCTGACCCGGCAGAACCCATGGTAAGCAGCAGGGGGCAGACCTGCGCTGCGCCTCGGCGGTAAGCCCCGCCCCCTGCTGGTTCTGGAGGCGGGTCAGCGCCTCCTTCAGCTGCTGCTCCACCTGGACCTTCTGCTCCTCCAGCTCACTGATCTCCACCTGACGAAGAAACATCATCATCATCCTCAGCAGCTGGACCTCTGGTTCTGGTTCTGGCTCACCTTGAAGGCCTGGCAGATGTCCTTCCTCTCCACCTCCATGTTCTGCTTCATCATGTCCAGCTGCCGCTCGTAGTAGTTCATCTGAGGGAGAGGAGGACGAAAAGTCAGAGGTTCTGCTGGGCCAGAACCGGTACCGCCGGGCCGGCAGCAGAACCAGTACCTGGGTCTCCAGCTGGATATGCAGCTGCTGCAGCGCCTCCTGGTGGCTCTCCTTCAGCTGCTGCAGCGCCAGCTCCGACTGGATGCTCCTCATGTCCGGGTCGCCTGGAGAGGAGAGACCGGGTCAGAACCGGAACCAGAACCAAACCCAGAAGAGAACAGGAACTCACTGAGAGACATGGCGCTGCTCACACACCAACACACACTCTGCTGCTCTGCAGGTGTGTGTTGGTGGGCGGGGCTTAGCCAGACCTGCAGGTTCTGGCAGCCTGTGACTGTGCGGCTCGGTTAGACCCGTTCTCCCGGTTCCAATGCCTCCAGAACCTTCCCCCATCAGGTGATTGCTATGGTGATTCTGTCCCACAACATCGCTCCTGAGTGGACAAGAATCCGAGCCTGAAAGCATCAGAACCTTCAGGTTCTGGGTCAACAGAACCTCCAGATCCAGTCTCTCCGGAACCAATCAGAACCACTTGGAGGGAGAGAAACATGCTGCTCTCTGATTGGACAGAAACCAAGAGGGAGGAACTGCTTGAGTCCAGAAGGTTCTGACTGTTTGAACGGGCCAGAACCAGAACCATCATCACTCTGAGCTGAAGGTTCTGGAGGAACGACTGGAAAAATAGATCAGAACCGGAACCGGGTCGGGTAAAGTTCTAGTTCCTTCATCAGCCAATCAGAGAGCAGGAAACAGGTTCTGGTTCTGACCCGGCCAGGTTGCTGCGGTACCTGCTGCGTCACGCTGGCTGCCGGCGCCCCCTGATGGCCTGGAGAACCTCCTGCTGTTCCTCTGGGCCTCCAGCAGCTCTGAGCTCAGCTCGTCGTTTCTGTCCTGCAGCTCCTGAACGCACCGTGGACACAGAGAGACATGTGAGCGTACTGCTGGGCTCTGAGGTTCTGCCGGGTCAGGCTGGTACCGGACCTACCCTGCACTGGCGCTGGGACTCTCTGAGCAGCTCACAGAACCGTTCCTCATGGCTCAGGCCGGCGCCGGCCGGGTCCAAACCACCGAGCTGTCAGAACATTCAGAGCAGAGCAGTCAGCGGAGCGGTTCTGATCCGTTCGCACACGGGCTCATCAAACATTCATCAGGAGAGTCGGAAACGAAACCGGACCCGGCCGGTTTCACCAACACCCGGCCCGGATCAGAGCTACAGGACTGAGAGGAAACCCGGACCAGGTCGGGCCGGTTCTGGTCACCTTGTGTAGCAGCAGCTGGTCCAGATCTGTCTGCAGCCTCCGAACAGAACCATCTGCTTCCCTCAGCGCCGACTGCAAGGCGCCGAGCTCCTGCTGCAGGCGCTGCTTCTCCTGGAAGACAGAACCAGCAGAACCGGGTCAGGACCAGCAGAACCGGGTCAGGACCAGCAGAACCGGGTCATGACCAGCAGAACCGGGTCAGGACCAGCAGAACCGGGTCAGGACCAGCAGAACCGGGTCAGGACCAGCAGAACCGACCTGTGCGGCGGCGTCCAGCTCCTCCTGAAGCTCCGCCTCCTTGCTCCTCAGCAGCTGCAGCTCCTGCCGCAGCGCGCTACGCTCTCGCTCACCCTGCTGCAGCAGCGCCTCGTTCTCCTGCTCCGCCTGCAGCCGCAGCGCAGCAGCTCGCCGCCTGAAGTCCGTCTCCAGATCCCTGTTGGGTCAGGACGGGTCCATCAGAACCGACCTTCGCCTCCTGCACACGCTTTATGGGTCAGAACTTTACAGAACCTCCTCTGTCTGCAGGTCATATACAGAACCAGCAGTGTTCTGACCCGTCCGGCTCCAGAATCGGGTCCTACCTGATCCGGTTCTGGTTGAGCGCCTCCATGCTGGCGTGCCGGTCGTCTGCCTCCCGGACAAGCTGCAGGTTCTGCTGGTCGGCCCGGTCCAGATCGGACCTCAGCTTGTCCCGCTCCCTGCTGGCCTGCTCCAACGCATCCCTGGAAGACAGGACGGGTCAGAACCGGGTCAGAACCGGGTCCGGGCAGGCCAGCCGGTTCTGGAGCCTACTGCAGATGCTGGATCTCGGTCCTGTAGGAGATGAGCGCCGCCTGGTGGACAGAGTTGGAGCTCAGCAGCAGCTCGTTGTCCAGAACCAGGGTCAGGTCCGATAGGCTGAGCCGCTCCTCCAGGGGGAAGTCCAGGCTCTGCACACACACACACACACACACACACACACACACACACACACACACAGCTTTACAGAACCAGACCTCCAAAGTTTGTTTTTCTTTTCACATTTTCCATCCATCCATTATCCGTTGACCCTTGTCCCTAATGGGGTCGGGAGGAGCTGCTGCCTCTCCAGCTGCGTGCCGGGTGAGAGGCGGGGTCACCTGGACGGGTCGCCAGTCTGTCGCAGGGCAACACAGAGACAAACAGGACAAACAACCATGCACACACACACACCTAGGGAGAATTTTGGACTGTGGGGGGAAGCCGGAGAACCCAGAGAGAACCAGCATGCACAGGGAGAACATGCAAACTTCGTGCAGAAAGACCCCGGGCCGGGAATCGAACCCAGAACCTTCTTGCTGCAAGGCAACAGTGCTACCAACTGCCCATAATTTCACATTTTCTGTTCCTTTTATTATCCGCTGCTCATTTTTCTGCTTTTCATCTTATTTTCCTAAACTGGACAGTTTTTATCGTATAGTAATTTAAATATTAAATTCTTCATATGCTGAACTGACATCATTTACTCTATAAATTAATCTCCAATCATAAGTCAGCAAATCAGCTTTCAATGCCTTCAGTGAATCTTCTAACCGAACCGTCTGTATTGATCTGATGTTTTCATCAGTTTTTTTGCAGTTAGAGTCACAAACTCTAAATACGTCAGACTGCAGCGAGGAGTTACCTCCTTCGCTCGCTCAACGCTTCCTGCTTTGATGTCATCCACCTCTTTCTCTGTAAACTGCAGGCTGGATTTAATGTTCTGCACTTCTCGTCAGCTCGTCCAGTCTGGTGGTTGTGGTATCTACAACCGATAAATCACAGATCTACAGCTGATCTTCCTCTGATCTAGGACAGAACATCTGGATTATGTTGGTCTGAAGGCAGTGCTCCTCAAATAGAGGGGGGCTCCGTCAAGGGGGGCACGTTTGACCTCGGGAACATGCTTTTTAATTTTTTTATCTTGAGTTTTTTTACTGTCCTAGAATAAAGTGCAATTGCACCTCCACTACATTAGGGGGCAGTGGCCCTCTCATTGGCAGAGTGTGCGCAGGGAGCACTCGCTCGGTGGTGTAGGGGTTTTGTTTGCACTGAGCATGCGCGGTTTGCACACAGCACAGAGTATGAAGCGTAGATACGAAGTGTAGCAGACCGTCGCGTGACACCATGAAAAATATTTAACAGGGATGAGAAGACAGGCGGAGATAAAGAGACAAACGAAAGTCTGCCGAAAGCTAAGACGAGGAAATATGACGAAGCGTATGTAGCGCTTGGCTTCACTCCGGTGGGAGACGAGGGAAGACCGGTGTACTTACTGTGTCTACAAATATTGGCAGCGGACAGCATGAAGCCAAATAAATTAAGGCGTCACTTAAAGACGTTACAGCCCAATGACGTGCCGAATGTCGCCAACAATCATCCCGCTTTGTGACCGCTAAACCAGCGAGCGTCAGTCAAAAAATGTTTATCGTTTAATTAAGTATTAATTTTTGTTTCTGAATTTCAGAAGCACTTTAAATATTTTCTGTTACAGTTAATAAAGCTATTCTTTGTTGTAAGTTGGTCCATATTTCTTTCTTTTTTAATTCTCTGATACGTTAATAAGGATACAGTGTTATGCAGAGGTTTATTCATAACAATTTTATAGACAAATGATGCTATTTATAGTCGCGAGGACACAGAGTGACAAAAAATAATTGAGAAGCACTGGCCTGAAGGGAACAGTAGTAAACTGGTTTAGTCCCATCTGTCCCACTGATCCCAGTTTGTTCCTGAATGATAAAGGTTCTTCAGACTGCTGGGTTACTGGTGGAGTCCCACTGGGCTCTGGGCTCAGCCCAGTTCAGCAGACAGGATCACTGCTGGTGAGACTCAGATATTTCCATAAATCCAGATTAATCTAATCTGTCAGGATTACAGAGAGGAAATGAAAACCTGCTGCCAGTTTTAGTCTGAGGTTGTTTATCAGATTATTATTGTTATTTGTTGTTGACAATGAGTCTCTAGAGATGTTCAGAATAATAAAGACACCCTGAATATTAAAACCTTCCTGACCTGCTGGCCGGGGTCATCCTGAGCTCCTTCTGTAGTCATGATGCTACCGGCTGCTGCAGGACAGCCTGGCCACGCCCCCTCCCTTTCTTCTTCTACTAGTTTGCACTATTTGCCGCCATTGCAACTTTTCGTTTCCTGTTATTTTCTCTCCATGGCAGCTCCACCTGCTCTGGGTTCTGATTGGCTGATTCCTTCCTGGAGGCGGCTGACATGATGCTGCCGTCACCTGATCGCTCTCCCTCTGCTGCTGTTTCTACATGAACATCAGAAATGATCCAACTTCAGTTCATCTGACCCGGTTCTGGTTCTGCTGCGTCTTCTCTAACCTCCAGCAGACTGTCTTCATTAAACGTAATAAATATATAAAGTTATTTTCCCAGAAAATACATTGAAAACAAAAGAAGAGCGTTTGGAAGAACAACCTTCTATTCTATTAGCATTTTCTATAGATCTAAAATTATCAGCATCAGTGAAGTTTTTCCAAATCAATCATGTAGGAATATGGGACACCTCTGGTACCGACACGATGGTCTGACTGGAATGTGAGTAATCTGACGTTCTGAGGTAATCTGTTGTGCGGTCTGGATCGGGTCAGCAAGCAACCAGAACCAGAAACAGACGGAGTGTTCTGGGACTCCTTCTGATTCCGGTGTAATCCAACAGAACCGGGTCTGGACCCACCTGCAGGATCTGCTGGCTGTTCCTGATGCCCGCCTCGGCCCACAGCGCCGCCACACGCTCCGGGCTGGTGCCGCCCGACCCGTCGTCCAGCCGGGTCAGAACCCTGGGGCCAACAGTGGCTGTCAGCAGGGAGCGGGCCGGGCCGTCCGGAACCAGCTGCTGGTTCTGGATGGAGAGAGAGAGAGGAAGGAATAAAATCTGCTAATCTGGATTATCCCAACCAGAACCGCCTGATTGAATCCAACTGATTCTACAGAACACGTTTGAATCGACGGCCCAAAAACTGAGGAGAACCACTGGTTCTGGTTCTGGTTCTGGGCCCGTATAATCACCTGACTCTGGTCCATGCCGACCCGTTGGGTCACCAGCCCAGTTCTGCAGAACATCACAGACTGCAGCTGCCTGAGGAGAAACACCTGTTCACCTGCAGCACTCCTTCTGGCCCCGCCCACCTGCTCACACTGCCAGCTGCTGATTGGTCAGCAGACTGTGCTGCCTTCAGGAGCATCGGGTCAAACTGACCCAGAGTGAAACATTTACATCTGCTCTGCTTTGGTTCTGATGGTTCTGATTGGTTCTTCATCCGATCGACTTCTGTAAATCGCATTCATTTGATCAATAAAGTTTTTTTGGAAGAAAGAAATAATCAACAATTTCTTTTAATGAGTCGGTTTGGTTTTCTGGACTTGCTTTTGAACGTGAAGCTCATTTAGAAATAAGCAGAGACTCAATAAACCCCAGAATTTGACTGACATCCAGGTAGTTTCAGTCGGACTCTCCCTGTCCATCATTTCCCTGATGATCCGTCCAAATGTTAATATCCAGGTAATATAAATATGTATTAATATAATGATTTCTAGATGACCTGTGAACGACGTCACAGGTCATCTAGAAAAGTTGATCAATAAAGTGAAAACAGCCACGAATGAACGAGTTCATTCAGTTACACGACTGAACGTCATTATAATCATTAATGTTAAGATAAGTGTCACTAATCTGTGCTGCCATCTGATTGGTGGAGCCGCAGGAGGAGCTGCAGCAGGGCCGTAACACAGAGGGGGCTGCAAGGGGCTCTAAACTCCTATCTAGACTCTAGATAGACACTATAGTCTGTAAAATCTAGAGTTTTACAGACTATAGTGGAACAAAGAAAAACATGCAAAAATTACTAAAGGTGTTTTTGGACTGTTGTAGCCATTAAACAATTTATTCTTCAGTTCCACATTGTTTAATGGTTCAACATTACACAAGTATTGGCAAAACTCAGTGTAATTTTACATTGATTGGAGGAAGGTTGTTGTCAGCAGATGCTCACTAAAATGTTACTTGTAATCTAAGTTACTTTTTCAAGGACTAATCAGTAGGCGGATTACAGTTTCTTTTTCAAATTAACTACGCCATCAGTGATTATCAATAATAATAAAAATAGTTATTCTAACAGAAATGGGAAAAATGACCCTGGTTAGAATCGTAAATGTTTTTCTAAATAAAGTTTTATTTTATTGCTTTTCGTGCTGTAATGAATGGAGGTACATTATTTATGATAAAACTTTATTTTTAGTGTGGATTTTTTCCTACTCTACATTTAATAAAGTCTTAATTAAAAAAAAAAAGTAATATTATCACTGCACTCCAGAGCTGAAGGTGGCGCTATTGCCCAGCATGGCTGCTGTTGTTTCTGTTAAAGTCTTTAATTCAGGTCGTTGTTAAAACAAAGACCTGAATTATCAGTCGGACTTGTTGAACTATCAGTTTATTTTCAATTCCTTGTGTCTAAACAGAATATTCTTAGAACATAATTTTACCCAGAGTGGCGCCCTCTGCAGGTCAGCTGACCGGATGGGGGTGGAGCTCAGCGTGGGGGCGGAGCTCCACAGAACCTTCCTGATGGTAACCCGTCCATCCTGGTTAGCGTCCAGGTTAGCATCTAATCTCTGGAGCAGAGCATCCTGCAGACACAGTGGGATCATCAGATTTGGTTCAGCTGGTTCTGGTTCTGGTTCTGGAGGTCCAGTTACCTGCAGGTCCAGGTGATCACACACTGCAGCCACATCACATCCTCCTGCTCTTCCTCCTGCGTCCTGCTGCTGATCTGCTGTGGAGACGGCAGCATTTAAAGCTGCACTGTGTAACTATTATAGAAAATGTTTTTCCGTATCGGTTCAATCCGTCTCCAGTTTGTCATGAAGCAGATTGATCTCTGCCTTCCCACTGCTCACTAGAAACAACCAATCAGAGCCAGGAGGAGGGGCTTAGTGCTGTCAACCATTCTGCATGCTAATTGTAGCTAGCATAGCCTGTTATGAATGCTAAGGCTAGTTAGTAAGCATGAAAGCAGATAAACAGTTGTTTCTTCACCATTAGCACATTTAGCAGCAAGTACATGAGGCGCCGCCTCCCGGCTCTGATTGGTTGTTTTTGGTGCATTTCTTCAGATGGATCGATCTGTTCTCATTATAATCTGTCACAATATGGAGACAGTTTGAGCTAATATGTAAAAGCACACACAGCAGAACCTCAGACCCGGTTCTGGTTCCGATTTCTGATGCAGACTACCTTTATTGTGAAAGAGCTGCTGGTCCACCCTGCTGCTTCCTGTCTCTTCATCAGATTTCAGGCTCTGCAGAGAAAACATGGAGCTGAGAGGAATCAGTGTGTGTGTGTTCAGTGTGTGTGTGTGTTCAGTGTGTGTTCAGTGTGTTCAGTGTGTGTTCAGTGTGTGTGTGTGTTCAGTGTGTGTTCAGTGTGTGTGTGTGTTCAGTGTGTGTGTGTTCAGTGTGTGTGTGTGTTCAGTGTGTGTTCAGTGTGTGTGTGTGTTCAGTGTGTGTGTTCAGTGTGTGTGTGTGTTCAGTGTGTGTTCAGTGTGTGTGTGTTCAGTGTGTGTGTTCAGTGTGTGTGTGTGTTCAGTGTGTGTGTGTGTGTTCAGTGTGTGTTCAGTGTGTGTGTGTTCAGTGTGTGTGTGTGTGTGTTCAGTGTGTGTGTGTGTGTTCAGTGTGTGTGTGTTCAGTGTGTGTGTGTGTTCAGTGTGTGTGTGTTCAGTGTGTGTGTGTTCAGTGTGTGTGTGTGTTCAGTGTGTGTGTGTGTGTTCAGTGTGTGTGTGTGTTCAGTGTGTGTGTGTTCAGTGTGTGTGTGTGTTCTGTGTGTGTGTGTGTGTTCTGTGTGTGTGTGTGTGTCAGTGTGTGTTCAGTGTGTGTGTTCAGTGTGTGTGTGTTCAGTGTGTGTGTGTTCAGTGTGTGTGTGTGTTCAGTGTCTGTGTGTGTGTGTTCAGTGTCTGTGTGTGTTTAGTGTGTGTGTGTGTTCAGTGTGTGTGTTCAGTGTGTCTGTGTGTTCAGTGTGTGTGTGTTCAGTGTGTGTGTTCAGTGTGTGTGTGTGTTCAGTGTTGTGTGTGTTCAGTGTGTGTGTGTGTTCAGTGTGTGTGTGTGTGTTCAGTGTGTGTGTGTGTTCAGTGTGTGTGTGTTCAGTGTGTGTTCAGTGTGTGTGTTCAGTGTGTGTGTGTTCAGTGTGTGTTGTGTTGTGTGTCAGTGTGTGTTCAGTGTGTGTGTGTGTTCAGTGTGTGTGGTGTGTGTGTTCAGTGTGTGTGTGTTCAGTGTGTGTGTGTGTTCAGTGTGTGTGTGTGTGTTCAGTGTGTGTGTGTGTTGTGTGTGTGTGTTCAGTGTGTGGTGTGTGTGTCAGTGTGTTCAGTGTGTGTGTTTCAGTGTGTGTGTGTGTTCAGTGTGTGTGTTCAGTGTGTGTGTGTCAGTGTGTGTGTGTGTTCAGTGTGTGTGTGTTCAGTGTGTGTGTGTGTTCAGTGTGGTGTGTCAGTGTGTGTGTGTCAGTGTGTGTGTGTTCAGTGTGTGTGTCAGTGTGTGTGTGTGTTCAGTGTGTGTGTGTTTCAGTGTGTGTGTGTGTTCAGTGTGTGTGTGTTCAGTGTGTGTGTTCAGTGTGTGTGTGTCAGTGTGTGTGTGTGTTCAGTGTGTGTGTGTGTTCAGTGTGTGTGTGTTCAGTGTGTGTTCAGTGTGTGTGTGTTCAGTGTGTGTGTGTGTGTTCAGTGTGTGTGTGTGTTCAGTGTGTGTGTGTGTTCAGTGTGTGTTCAGTGTGTGTTCAGTGTGTGTGTGTGTTCAGTGTGGGTTTCAGTGTGTGTGTGTCAGTGTGTGTGTGTGTTCAGTGTGTGTGTTCAGTGTGTGTGTGTTCAGTGTGTGTGTGTGTTCAGTGTGTGTGTGTTGTGTGTTCAGTGTGTGTGTGTTCAGTGTGTGTTTCAGTGTGTGTGTGTGTTCAGTGTGTGTGTGTGTTCAGTGTGTGTGTGTTCAGTGTGTGTGTGTGTTCAGTGTGTGTTCAGTGTGTGTGTGTGTTCAGTGTGTGTGTGTGTTCAGTGTGTGTGTGTTCAGTGTGTGTGTGTGTTCAGTGTGTGTGTGTGTCCAGCAGCAGTATAAACTGTAATCATAAGAAATTCCTGAGCAGATTTAGTTCTGCTGGATGAACAGAGACTTGGACACACACACACAGCTGAGAGGATCTGATCTGGTTCTGGTCCGGTTCTACAGCAGCTGATCCTGGTTCAGATTAAAGTCTGTGTGGAGATTCTGCAGCAGAACCAGAACTTTATCTGATTGTCCGATTTCATCTTTACTGACCTGCCAACATGCAATTAAGGGCTAAAAGCTGGAGTATGACACCTGGAGTAAAAGCATTCAAGTTACCATCATCACCACTGTAATTAGTTCAGTTGAGAGCTGCAGGCGCTACGTGTAGCATTGGTTTAGATGTTTCCACAACAGCTTCCTGCTGCAAGGAGCGGCCATATTGAAACGCAAAGTCAGCCTTAAGTTTCTGAGTAGGAGGTCCAACTTCAACGGCCTTCCACCAGATGTTTGAGTTCAGACTATAAATGGAAAGCACATAAAACTAATGGTAGGCCTAAAGCTAATGCTAATGTCAGGGTCAAGGCTAAGGCTGCCAGAGCAGCTGACCATTCCAGGAGTTCAAACAGGTAAAATAAAATAAAACCTTCTGAAAACAGGATTTAGCTTATTCCAGGTAGCATCAGTGTTAGCATCAGTGTTAGCATCAGTGTTAGCATCAGTGTTAGCATCAACAGCTATTGGTGCAGTAGTAGACTATCGCCAGGGCAACCATAATAACTGCTGGTTCAATTGCAGGTTTATTAAACATTTTAAGGAAAGAGGGGACCTGACCCTCTTTCCTAGGGTCCTAGCACACTGCGTTCTGCTAGGGGCAACATAAGCTAACATCGGCTAACACAGGCTAACCGTGGCTAACAGAGGCTAATAATAAACCTCGGCTTGCTCACCTCCATGCTCTCCAGAGATGTGGACCGTCTCAGTTTGGCCCGGCGAACACCGGGCGGAGACGAGTCCAGGTTCAGGTCCACGGGTTTGGTTCTGGTCGGGGTCGAGTCCAGGCCGGTACTGGACTGGGTTTCAGGTCGAGAGCGGCGGCCATAACGCTTTGCTCCCTTCACAAACTTTGGCTTCACCTCCTGCGGGATGGCTGCAGGAGGAAGAGGAGGAGGGGAAGTCATCTGGCTGGGCCAGAACCAGAACCACTTACTACCAGACCCTGCAGTGTCTCACCTGGCTCCAGGTAGCTGCTGTCGTCCTCTGAGGTGCTGAAGTCCAGAGAGTGGGACAGAACCACCACCAAGCCATTCTTAAACTCCTCAAAATTCACCTGAAACACAAACAGAACCTGGACTGAGCCCGGCAGAACCCCGCAGAACCAATAGTTCTGGTCCAGTAGAACCGGTTACCCTGCCGTGGGGCCGCTCCCCCAGCAGCGTGTCCAGCAGCAGTGGCAGGTGTGCGTCCAGCTGCAGCTTCCTGCTCAGCTCCGTCAGCTCCTCCCGGTCCAGGAAACCCGTCGCCGTCGAGTCGCAGCCGTCAAACTCCGCCCTCAGCTGGGTCATGTAGCGGCTCGGCTCCGCCTCCTCCATCGGGACGCATCACGCTGTAATGTCACACCTGGCGGGAGCAGAGCACGGCGTCATCTGACCAACAGAGTCACAGCAGGTTCTAACGGCCGGTACCGAGTCGCCCCAGGCAGCCTCAGAACCTCCAGAACCTGTGAAGCTCGTGGAGTACCTCAGGGATGAGTCCTGGGTTCTATCAGTTCTAACAGTGGGAACCATCAGGGATGAGAACCAGGTTCCATAAAACTCCAGGTCCACAAACAGTAAACACACAGAACCGACCCAAAAAACAAGAGCAATGAAAACACGCAGAAAAAAAATCACTTCCTGTCAACAAGACAGAACCACTGAGTCCCAGTAACAGACCAGTGAATGGAAACCAGAGATGCTTTGTGTCTTATCTGAACTCGGTTCTGGTTCTGCTAAAAGTTTCTTCAGGTTAACAGGAAGTAGTTTCTCTCCACTGTCACCACGTGCTTGTTCCAGAGGGACTGGGCTTCCTGACATAGAAAAGTTTGGACCAGCTGGTGTTTTGAGCAGAACCAAACTGGACCGAACTTCCTCAGCTACAGAACCAGTACCGCAGCTCACCTTCAAATCAAATTCTTAAGGCTTCCTTATGTCATGCCCGGTTCTAATGACCCGGTTCTAATGACTCGGTTCTAATGACCCGGTTCTGTTCCAACGGTTCTGAAGCCAGAATGAATCCGTCTGTTGTGCTAGTTTCAGAATAATAACCGAGTCCGCTCCTCGGTCCCTCGTCTGTTTCCGGAGAGCCCTCGGCTCTACTCGGAGAGCCTCGCGGGCCGGAGAAGCTTCACCATGGGAACGGAGGCGCGAGCCGCAGGAACAAAAGGCTCGCGAGGCAAACCGAGACAGAAAGTTATGAAGTTTATATCCGCGCCTTTCGGATAGCGGAACCATCCGCGAACTGGGACTAACTTACCCACAGAAAGTTCTGCTCCGGTCCGGCCCGAACCTCACGGTTCCTCCACGGAGGAGATTCTGGAGCTGAGTCAACCGTTACCGAACCGAATCAGGGGCAGAGTTACCGGAGCTGCTGACCCAGAGAACCGAGACCCGAACTGACCGGAGCAAAAACATAATCATATACTCACAAAATCACTTCCGGTTTGATTTCAAAATAAGACACAAAACCGCTCCGTTTATCAGCCGATTTTATGGTTTCTTTCTTCTATCCTTTTGTTGAACTTATCCTACATCAATTTTACCTTTAGACGTTAATTACCATAAAATACTTTAGATGTTTTATTTGCTTCATAATATTATTTAATGTCTTCAGTATCTTCTTACTCCAACAGGTACTTTATACCATTTACTTATTACTACATACTGCAGTTACTGTATAGTCATAATAAAGTTTAATTCAGTGTACTAAATTAACATATTTGAGCAAGCATTATTAAAAGCAACAAACAGTATTATTGGTATTAACTGAAGATTTCCTGCTGGGTTCTCCAGACAGAACCAGTTTAGCCAGTTAGAATGATGAACTGGTCCTGACTGGGTTGACTTAACTGATCAGTTCGCAGAGAATCTTCGCTGCTGAACTGAAAGATTAAAACCCTGCCAGCTTTTAATTTGGTAGGAGAAGTAACCTGTTCCGGTGTGCTGCTCTCACTGCTGCTGACTTAACGAAATTCTGATCGGTCGGAATTAAACATGGTGCAGAGCACAATTCTTCCGCTCGAGGGCGCTAAAACACAGCAGGTCTGAACTACAGAGGAACAGAACTTGGAAGTTTTCTGAAGAAAATGACGTCACGGTTATGTGTAAAAACGCAGGTGGACCAGAGGTCCAGAGGCCATCCGAACCGTGGAGCTGCTGCTGCAGAAACTGCTTTTACATCATTAATATTTGATTATCTCACCAGGAACCTCAAGAGGAGTTTTTAGGTTCTGATGGATGCAGGACCAACTGTAAACATTAGAGGTTCTGCAGGTTCTGAGTCGGCCCGGTGGACTGTAGTGTTCTGGTCGGGTTGGAGCAGGATGTGAGCAGGATGTGAGGACAAGGAGCTGCAGTCTGATGAAAACATGAAGCAGAACCGGTTCTGCTGGTCCAATCACATTCTGCTGCTCAGACCACTTCTGGTTCTGGTTTCACTGCTGCCTGTGTGGGTCGGTACCGTGATGCTTTAACTAGACTGTGTAAAGGGGACTTCTAGTGGTTCTGATTGTGATTCTGGTAGTTCTGATGGTTCTTGTGGTTCTGTTGGTTTTAATTGGTTCTGGTGGTTCTGAGTTAGAAGAACTGGAGCAGATCTTGAGCTGCGCCTGGTTCCGATCTCTGATAGCGCTGCAGGTCCGGTTTGGCCGGTTCTCCTCAGTGACGCAGAACCTTTGGTGTATGATGTTGGTGATGTTCTAGATGAGGAAGATTCCGAACCAGAACCAGAACCGTGTTGCTGTGGTTACAGAGCGGCTCTATTATGGGATGTTTGACCTCTGTAGAAACAGATGAAGGGCCGGTGGGAGTTCTGGACTCCGCTGCTTACATCATGACCTCCTGACCTTTCACCCCCCATTATGACACAAGTTTGCGGTTTCCTAATGCTGACTCAGCAGAAAAAGTGCTGAGTCAGCAGGAGAGCCGCTGATTGGATCAGAACCGATCACTGATGAGCCCAGAGCGAACTGGTAGAAAATAAAATCATGTTCAGTGAACACGGTGTACTGGCTCTGACCCACAAAACACCAGAACCGAATCCATCCTTTAATAAAGAACAGATCCAACAGAACCGGCAGGAAGACTAAAGACAGAACTTTGTTTCTGTAACGTCAGCGCTGCTTATTTTTTGTTTTCCTGCGGTCCTTGAACGCACCACAGCCTCCCTTCATGAAGGAGCGGATGCGCTCTGATTGGCGCAAAGCTGCTGACGTCAGATGGAGGAGGGCGGGGCTAAAGGAGAAAAAAAGCAGCTGTTGAACGTCTGGACTGAAACTGGATCGGAGTTCCGAACCTGCGGCAGGTGAGTTCACGTCCCGCGTGACGTCAGCAGCACGTGACGTCACAGAGTTCTGGAGAGACTGGGTTCTGAACTGGCTTCATTACGGGTTGCGGGGCTTCTGGTGGTTCCGGGAGTCTCCACTGGGACCGAGGTGTTTACCGGGTCAGAACCGAACTTTTCCCTTCCTCCTTCAGAACGTTCAGAACCGACAACCGGTGCAGGGATCCAGAGAACCCAGTAGAACCAGCAGCGGGGCCAGATTGGACCTGAAGGATCCGAACGGTTCTGCAGAACTTCTGGCGAACGAACCCAGTCAGGATCAGTTAGCTTCTCAGAGGTGGGACCTCTGAGGGTCGGTTCCGAACCAGCTCGAACCGGGTCCAATTAGAGACTGAGCTCTGCGCAGATTCTGAGGTTCGGTCGGTGGTTCGGTGCTGAAGTGTGTGTGTGTCTCCAGATGGGGTCTCAGGTCTCGGTTCCGGAAGGGGTCCATGTGGTAGTGGTTGGCGGCGGGTTCGGCGGCATCGCGGCGGCGCAGCAGCTCCGTTCGGCCGGGTTCGGCTTCACCCTATTGGACCTCCGGGACTCCTTCCACCACAACGTGGCGGCGCTGCGGGCCTCAGTCCAGCCCGGTACCGACCACTCCGACCTGTGGCTGCTTTCCCCCTGCACTCCCTGACCTCTGACCTCTGACCCCAGGCTTCGCCCAGCGGACCTTCATCCCGTATGCGGAGACGTTCGGAACCAGCTTCCTGCAGGGTCGCGTGGAGCGCGTGGACCCGGAGCGGCAGCTGGTGGTTCTCCAGGGCGGCAGGGTGAGGAGGGGCGGGGTGAGAGCTGCTGCTGCCCCCTGCCGGCCAGGTGAGCTCTGACAGGTGTTCTCCTGCCGCAGGAGGTCCAGTACTCCCACCTAATCCTGTGTACTGGTTCTGATGGTCCGTTCCCTGGGAAGTTCAACACAGAGGCGTCGCTGCAGGATGGCGTGACGGCGTACGAGGACATGGTGGGACAGGTGAGACAGAGGAGGACAGAGAGGATGATGGGACAGGACGCAGCTCACTGTGTGTGTGTGTGTGTGTTCAGATCCAGGCGGCGGACTCGGTTCTGGTGGTCGGGGGCGGAGCTACAGGGGTGGAGATGGCGGCTGAGATCAAGACGGAGTATCCAGACAAGAAGGTGGGTCGGGTTCTGGCTCTGGTTGGGTTCAGCGGTGCTCAACAGAATTTTACCCTTCAGTCTGTATGAAAGGTTCTGGTTCTGTTGGCCCTGCTAAAACGGGTTCCCAGTTATTTGGTTCGCACCGGACCTGAAGGTTCTATTGGGTCCGGCTTAAGTTCTGGGCTGTTTCTCTGACTCCATGAACAGGATCAGAACCGAGTCACTCAGAGTTCTGTTTCTGGGTGGTTCCTGTAGGGCAGGGGTTCCCAACCTGGGGGTCGGGAACCCTTGGGGGTCGGGAGATTCCAAGGTTGGGTCACAAAATGATTTTCAGAATGAAAGTGACGCCTGAGGGGTACGGAGGCCCAGAAGGGACAGAAATACATAAATCTGCTTTAAGTTAAGTCTGCTGTACTTGAACCCAGTTGGTCTGGACCTCCGGAACCTGCAGAACCCGGCGCTCAGGACTCCGTCCTCATCTCTATTTCTCCTCCAGGTGGTTCTAATCCACTCCAGTATCGGGCTGGCCGACCCACAGCTGGTCCAGAGCGTCAGGCAGCAGGCCAAGGAGGTTCTGCTGGAGAAGGGAGTGGAGCTGGTTCTGGGTATGCTAGCTGCTAGCCGTTAGCTGCTCGCTCTTAGCTGGTTCTTCCCGGGTTCTGGACAACCTGCTGCTGTGTTTCAGGTCAGAAGGTGTCCAACTTGTCCGAGCTGCCGCTAAACCGGACCCAGAAGAACCTACAGGTCAAAATGGACAAGGGGGAGACTCTGGAGACGGACCTAATCATCTGCTGCACCGGCATCAGGATCAACTCTGGAGCCTACGCCTCCAGCCTGGGTGGGTCCGCCAGGGGGGCGCTGCAGGTCCGCCGGGGGGCGCTGCAGGTCCGCCGGGGGGCGCTGCAGGTCCATCTGCTGCCACCAGAACCTGCTACACAAAGGAATTTGTGAGATTTAAACTGTGATGAGAAGAAATGGGATTAATTTTTCAGTCATATGCATGCCTTGGTGTTCTTTCATTTATAGATGTCAGTGTGTGGCTAAATATGTAGCAACACAATAAGCTAAATACTTTAATGGGAAGCTAAATGTTCAGCTAGCAAAGCAAATATTTAGCTTAGTGTGATGCTAGCTAGTCACACACTGAGCTAAATATTTGGTTAGAAACTGAATGAACGTGTAAATTTGTCTCTTAACCGACTAACTGAGCCAAATTGCTGCTGCTCATTTAGCCTTTAATGTTACAAACATTATGAGCTTCACTTCCTGCAGCTTTGCTACAGGAACAGCTGCTAGCTTAGCATCAGCCTGCAGGGATTTAGCAGCTTTTAGTCTCCAAGACCTTCTCCAATCAGCTGATGGTCCCATCTGTTATTGATCAGATATTGATTGGTTAATTACTGCGTGTTCCTCCAGCGGGCAGCATGGCTGCTGACGGGGCTCTGAAGGTCAACCAGTACCTGCAGGTCGAGGGGTTCTCCAACATCTTCGCTGTTGGCGACTGCGCCGACCTGCGCGAGGCGAAGCTGGCGTACCACGCCGGGCTCCATGCCTACATCGCCGTGTCCAACATCATCAACAGCCTGAGCGAGAAGCCGCTGACGCCGTATCGCACAGGTAGGTTCCACCTGAGGCTGTCGGGCGGCGGGTCGCCTGACCCTCGCTCACCCTGTGCCGGTTGCTAGGTTACGTGTCCATGCTGCTGGCGATGGGCCGAGACGACGGCGTGGGCCAGTTCAACGGCATCCGGCTGCCCCGCTGGCTGGTCGCCCTGGGGAAGAGCCGCGACCTGATGCTGTGGAAGAGCTGGAGGGAGATGCAGCAGAAGCAGCCTTGATGGTCGCCGTGGAAACGCCTGAGGATCACCAGCATCACTTAGTGCCAATCGCGCTGACCTCTGACCTTAAAGCTCAACAGCAGGATAACATGTTTGCTGCCGTTTCACTCATGATAATCGTCCAAACTGATGTTTTTCTCTTCAGCATTAATAACCTCTGAATATAAACAACTTTTTACTGAATAAACATGTAGAAAATGTTTTTGTTCTTAATTTCTTTCACTTTTATATAGTATTTGTGTTTGTTTTCAGGTTTTATTAAATGCGTCATAAAGAGCAGTTTATGGGTTGGGGTTAGCAAGGCTATACGCTCAACCTCAGGTAACAGGTAGTCGACGACAGAACGAGGAAACGGGACACAGCTGGGATCAGTCGAGATGTAAACGGGACAACAGAGACTCCACTGAACACAGAAACCTAAAAACAGAAATCCTCAAAATGTTTCTGTTCCAACTAGAGCTTGAATTGAACATTTTAATCCAGTTAATGTCAGGGTTTGTAATTAATGAATCATTTTAATTTAAATTTTCTTTATTTACATTTTTAAAAATCTTTTTGTTCCTCTGGCTTTAGCTTGATGCCTTTAATGTCTAATTATGGTTTGATTGATTTAGTGTCTCGGACAGAACCGCTCTGCGCTCATTTAGATGATGTTTGGTTTATTGTTACGGTTCTGCTTCCTGTCTGTCGCTGCAGGTGAGTTTCTGCTGCTCACCTGGAGGAAAGCTTCTCCTCAGACCCGCCTGCAGTTCAGAGGCAGCCAGCAGGGGGCGCAGAGCGGCAACATTCTGATGGCTCTTTAATAATCAGCCAAATGTTTCACCCTCTCACATTCACGTCATTTTCAGTCATTAAAAACAATATTCAGTTTCTGAATATTGGTGATTTATAATTTAGATCTCTGAGATTAACTGAGTCTGTAAACTCAAAGAAGATAATCTGGATCAAATCCTCCTGGAGGAAAATCATTTTATTTTTTTAAGAAAACAGTTTTAACTCCCATTAACATGGTTTTATGTCATTTCTTATTTCCTTGTAAATAAATACTTCAGTTTGTTTTGCCATAATTTAGTATTGTTTTATTCTTGTGACACTATTTCTTTAATAGGCCTATTCGGGGGTCCTGGAGAGGAGGGTCCGTCGGATAGTCAAACCTCGGATTCAGGAAGAGCAGTGTGGTTCTGGTTCTGGTCGTGGAACACTGGACCAGCTCTACACCCTCAGCAGGGTCCTGGAGGGTTCTGGGAGTTCGCCCAACTGGTCCACATGTGTTTTGTGGACTTGGAGAAGGCGTCGACCGTGTCCCTGGGGGATCCCAGTGGGGGGTTCTCCGGGGGTATGGGGTACCGGGCCCTTTGATACGGGCTGTCAGGTCCCTGTATGACCGGTGTCGAGAGTCTGGTCTGCATTGCCGGACCAGTCGGGCTCGTTCCCGGTGAGGGTTGGACTCCGCCTGCTGCTCTTTGTCACCGATTCTGTTTATTACTTTTATGGACAGAATCTCCAGACCAGCCAAGGTGTTGAGGGGATCCGTTTTGGTGGCCTTAGGATCCATCTCTGCTGTTTGCGGATGATGTGGTCCTGTTGGCTCCATCAGGATGTGATCTGCAGCTCTCGCTGGAGCGGTTCGCAGCCGAGTGTGAAGCGGCCGGGATGAGGATCAGTGCCTCCGAATCAAAGGCCATGGTCTGGAGCCGGAAAAGGGTAGAGTGCCTTCTCCGGGTCGGGGGGGATGTCCTGCCCCAAGTTCAAGTATCTCTGGGTTCATGAATGAGGGAAGAAGGCAGTGGGAGATCGACAGGTGGATTGGCGCAGCGTCTGCTGTGAAGCGGCGCTGTACCGGTCCGTCGTGGTGAAGAGGGAGCTGAGCCAAACATTGAAGCTCTCGATTTACTGGTCAATCTACGTTCCTACCCTCATCTATGGTCATGAGCTTTGGGTCATGACCAAAGAACGAGATCTCGGATACAAGCGGCCGAAATGGGTTTCCTCCGTAGGGGGCTGGGCTCTTCCTTAGAGAGAGAAGCTCAGTCATCCTGGAGGGACTCAGAGTAGAGCCGCTGCTCCTCCACATCGAGAGGAGCCAGTTGAGGCTCGGGCATCTAGTCAGGATAGACGCCTCCGGGGGCACGTCCCACTGGGAGGAGAGGAAGACCCAGGACACGCTGGAGGGAAGATGTCTCCCGGCTGGCCTGGGAACGCCCTGGGATTCCCCCGGAGGAGCTGGAAGAGGCTGAGAGAGGGAGGTCTGGGCCTCCCTTCTTAGGCTGCTGACCCCTCGACCCGACCCCGGATAAGCGGAAGAAGATGGATGGATTTTTAATTTTTAATTTAATTGCTCTTAACTGTTACCAAAGGGAAATAATCAGAAATAAAGTAAATGTTAATAAGTTGGATGTATTTTATTTGTTACTGCCATGAAATGCTGGTTCAGTACCTTAGTTGCAAGTGCTAACTTTGCATTAAAGTGTCATTATTTAGACAATGACACTTCATGACAGTCACACATTCATAAAGTCTCCTTCATGTTCATGACAGGTGTGATGTCAGTCTTGTAAACACCCTGTCAAATAAAATGTTACCAAATGTGCTACACAAATAAATTTGATCAGAAAGATTTTTTTATTGGTTTGTAAATTTGTTTAATACTGAATTTAGATACATATACACAGCTCAAAAAAATAAAGGGAACACTCAAATAACACATCCTAGATGAGCAGTTTGATTTCACAGAGGTTTGATTTACTTGGAGTTATATTGTGTTGTTTCAGTGTTCCCTTTATTTTTATTTTTTGAGCAGTATATATTAGACAACAGATATTGTAGCTATGTTTTTGTACACCTTGTTTCTCCATGCTGGTCCACCTTCCCTGCTGATTTTAGGTGTTTCGCTTCACATCCCTGAGTTTAATAAGTGTTTGATTAACAGGCTGTTTGGCATCGATGGCTGCAGAGGAGGTCATGCAATCATTTGCACCAGGAGTTCTGGAACAAAGACACATCTGAAATATGCAGGACATGCATGGAGAAACACGTAGCACCGATTTCTCCTCTAGAAGACGTTCAGGAGGAAGTTGTGAGGCTGTGCGATCAGAGAGAGTCTCATTATTTAAGTTGAGTCATTTAACTTTAATTTTTAAATGTAGTAATTGGGACCACCGTTTTAATCAAAGATGTGTTCATTTGCTTTCTGTATGATGGGATTTTGAAAACCGGTTCAACTTGTTGAATAATTAAATCAGCTGAAAATGAAATACGACTGACTAGCAAATGTCATTAATATCATCATAAAAATTGACTGGTAAAAGTAAATTATGATGGAATTATTTTGATGCTGTGAATCAAAATGATGAACAACAAAAAAGTAAAGAGCAACGTCTGGAAGATAATCTTCCTGGAGAATTCAAAAGAATAATTTCTGGTTGTCTTCAGTTTAGATCTGAATTTTAAAAAATAAATACTGAAGGAGATGGTGGGACATCAAGCAACTTCTGTTTAGATCAATAAACTTTGCTACCTGTTATTATTAACATGCTTTGTACATTTTCATTTAAACATCTCATTACTATGGTTAATTATAATGATTTTTCATGCATATGATTTGCAGTAGTTTAATTTTTATTGTAGCATATTTATGTTCTCAGCAGTTAACAGCATTGTAAAATTTGAGCTCTCCTATAGGCTAACACTAGGCTAACAACACTAGTAAGGATATCGGACAAGGTGAGTCTTTTATTTAAAGTCTTTTCATTTCTTACTTACTTTCCATGAACTAGATGAACTTTCCCCCCTAGATTAATAAAAAAATATAATTTTATTAGATATTTAAACCAAACTTTATCTGTTGTACTTCTGTAACCTTGGAAATGTGCCTTGATTCTCTGTTTTCTGTTTAGTTCTCAAGATGATTGGTTTAAATTCACAGCGAGACAAAATAACCCCATCAAGTTTTCTGTCCATGAAAAGCAACTCATCCAAAGTTGATCCTTTAAACTTCTCGGATGATCCCGGATCACTGCAAAAAAGGTAAAAGAGTGAAAATAAGCAGATAAACCAGGAGGTCGTGTAAAGGTTGCAGGTGGTTTCTAAACTTAGAAAACCTGAAGGTGACACTGAGAAAGACTCCTAGCTTAGGATAAACAAGGGTGTGTTTAGATCTGTTTTCTTTGAGCGGTGGGGTGCCTGCAGGACAGACTGAAAGGGTGGCACACTAAAATGACAATTTTATTTAAACGCACTGCAATCTTTGCTTGCAATAAAAAATTGGCCAAAGTTTGAAAAACCAAGCTATTGATTCACCAAATAAAACACATGGATCTGCTAAGCATGCAAGACCTATGCAGGAGATTCATTTGTTACAGTGGCTGTCATTTATCTCAGCATAGATTAACTGTACAGATCTATGTAACTTAGCACCTACTGAACAAAAATGTTCTATTTATCATTAACATATGAGAAAACTCTGTGAGTCAACTTACTGGAAAGTCAGGTTGAAAATATGTCAGGAGATTGCTCCAAAATTACAGAAAAGGGGGAAAAACATAAGAAAAATACATTTGAGAACCAACAAGCAAAACTGGTGTGTTCAACTAATTGAGCTGATTTCTGAGATAAATGGACTAAACAAAGTACCTTCACTGCCTTCTAAGAACTTGATCACCATATGCGCTTACACCTGATCTTAAAGCTCTTCAAGGTTTCCCACCCAGCAGGTTAGAAGGAACAGTTTCATATGAATTCATCCCTCAGAAGCTGACCCTAAAGCTTGGCCTATTTCTATGTTTTGTGAAGTTATCAAGGTGGCTCCCAGAACCATGAATGTCTGCTCTAAGAAAATAGGATGCAACCATATTTTAACATTATTCCATGAACATTAAAATCTGAACAAACTGATTGACAGCTCTGCTGGGCCAGGACAGTTAGGGTAGCTAATCAGATTTGTGGGGTATCCAGTGACCCCCGGGCTCCTCTGAGGATAAGACCCAGAATACCACATTATGTACTGATTACTGTTATGTACCAAGAACACATGCTCCAAAGCAACTGAAGGACAGACAAAGAATATGTTTTCTTTGGTCAATTCATTAAATAAATTGGTCATTTATTTCATTACCAATTTTATTACAATATGTAATTTTCTTCTCAGAAACAAAAAGAACATTTATGTGCAGAAGAAACAGTCCTGGGATTTTGGTTGTGAAGTCTTGAACTATTCAGTTTCTACAATATATGGAAACCATCATCAACACATCAACTCACACTGGGACCAGTCTGCTTCATTTGGAAAGCCTCCCAGTTCCCAATGTGGAAAAAGACCTGAAACTGAAGTTGCACTTCAGATAGCCAATAAGATCTGCCTTCTTCAAGGCGAGAACAAATGCCCCCTAATGGTCTTATTTCTGAAAACTGTATTTTGTGTTGCATTATGAACACATAAATACGTAGTTTTTTGTTGTTGTTTGTCTCATTTTCAGCAGATGTTGTTCTGCAGGAGGTTCTAGAGGAACATAAGATCAGTCTGAGGAGGAGATGTGAATGTGTGACTGAAGGAAGTGATGAAACAGGAAGTAGAACCCTCCTCAACAGGATCTACACTGATCTCTACATCACAGAGGGACAGAGTGAAGAGGTTAATACCCAACATGAGGTGAAGCAGCTGGAGAGAGCTGCCAAGACCCAGAAGCTCCATGACTCTCCAATCAGGTGCCATGACATCTTTAAAGCCTTCCCTGACCAACATGGATCCATCAGAGCGGTTCTGACCAACGGCGTCGCTGGTGCTGGAAAAACCTTCTCGGTGCAGAAGTTCACTCTGGACTGGGCAGAGGGCTTGGAGAACCAAGATATCAGTGTGGTGGTTCTGCTTTCGTTCAGGGAGCTGAACTTGATCAGAGATGAGCAGCACAGTCTTCTCACGCTGCTCCATGTTTTCCATCCAACCCTCCAGAAGCTCCCAGCAGAGCAGCTGGCTGTCTGCAAACTGCTCTTCATCTTTGATGGCCTGGATGAAAGCAGACTTTCACTGGACTTCAACAATAATCAGCTGGTTTCTGACGTCACACAGAAGTCATCAGTCAATGTTCTGCTGACAAACCTCATCAAGGGGAACCTGCTTCCCTCGGCTCTCATCTGGATAACTACCAGACCTGCAGCAGCCAATCAGATCTCTCCTCCATGCGTCGATAGGGTAACAGAAGTACGAGGCTTCACTGACTCCCAGAAAGAGGAGTACTTCAGGAAGAGGTTCAGGGATGAAAAGCTGTCCAGCAGAATCATCTCCCACATCAAGACCTCCAGGAGCCTCCACATCATGTGTGGAATCCCAGTCTTCTGCTGGATCACTGCTACAGTTCTGGAGAACATGATGACCTCAGAGCAGAGAGGAGAGCTGCCCAAGACCATGACTGACATGTACTCACACTTCCTCCTGGTCCAGACAAAGAGGAAGGAGAACAAGTACCATGGAGGACATGAGACAAGTCCACAGGAGCTGATGGAGGCTGACAGGGACGTTCTTCTGAAGCTGGGGAGGCTGGCGTTTGAACATCTGGAGAAAGGAAACATCATGTTCTACCAAGAAGACCTGGAGCAGTGTGGTCTGGATGTCACAGAGGCCTCAGTGTACTCAGGAGTTTGTACAGAGATCTTCAAAAGAGAGAGTGTGATCTTCCAGAAACCAGTCTACTGCTTTGTTCATCAGAGCATCCAGGAGTTTCTGGCTGCCGTCTACATGTTCCACTGTTTCACCATTAGGAACTCAGAGGTGATGGAGAACTTCCTGGATGACATCAAAAAAGGAAAACCCAGCGACTCAGATCCATCATCAAGTTCTAGAATCAGTGATTGTCATAGTCAATCTATAGATCTGTTTCTGGATCAAGTTTTGAGGAGATCCCTAAAAATCATAAATGACCAAATGGATTTGTTTGTTTGTTTCCTTCATGGCCTCGCTTTGCCCTGTAACCGGAGACTTTTGGCAGGCTTGATGGCTCAAACCAAGACCAATCCAGATGTCATACAGAAAGTCATCAACAACTTGAAGAAGACAAGCTCTAAAGACATTTCTCCTGACAGAGGCATCAACATCTTTTACTGTCTGGTGGAAATGAAGGACCATTCAGTTTATCAGGAGATCCAAGAGTTCCTGATGTCAAAGAACAAATCGAAGTGTGAACTTTCTGAGATCCATTGCTCAGGTCTGGCCTCCATTCTGCAGATGTCAGAAGAGGTTCTAGATGAAATGGAGGTAGTGAGGTACAACACGTCAAAGGAAGGACGGTGCAGACTCATCCCAGCTGTGAGGAACTGCAGGAAGTTTGTGTGAGTCAAAAACTCTGAAACCCCAGAATATAGCAGCACACAGGAGTCTGAATAACAAATTCATTTAGATAAATTTCTTACTCAGTTATTGTAAACTGCTAATGAGTCACATAAAAACAAACTGTTAGCACAACCAAGTGCGGTCAGAACATCAGCATCACCAAGAAGCATCTGCTGGTCTTCATGTGTCAGACTTTTCAGCTGGTATCTAGAAAAAAAAACATGTTTAATTGGGGAAATCAAAAAATGTTTTGAAAATTGTTGCTTAGACAACAGAAATGACTAGAAATAATTTCTGCAGAGGCTTCTTGGCTGTCAGAAACCTTCTTGAGCAGGTGGCACTTTCTAATAAAGATTTCAGTGTTTAACTGAACTAGAGAATCAAGCAATGATCTGACAGATGTAGTGTTATGTGTGTCTCTCCGCGTTCGGTGACCTGACTGAGACTCTCTGTGAAGTCGTGGCTTCAGCCCTGAAGTCTAACCCCTCCCATCTTGAGGAGCTTGACCTGAGCTATGGCTGCTTGCCCCTTTCAGGACTGAAGCTTCTGTTTGCTGGACTGGAGAGTCCAAACTGCAGACTAGAGAGTCTGAGGTAATAGATTAATATCTATGTTGCTGATTTTAAATTCTGTGTATATGAACATGTCAGAATGCTTAACTTAGTTTTTAAAGTCTAAATTAAGAATATTCTTGATCATTCTGCTGAATTTATGTTTACCAACACATTCTTACAAACAATTGTTAAAAAGAAATCAGTCACATTCAAGAGTCAAATTTTGTTTTTATTTTGATTAAAAATCATTGAACAAACATGGATACAAACAAATAATTCTTGACAGGGTATTTTTCACAGAATTAAACATTTAAGTATTCAATCACTGGAGTCCATCTAGAGGTTTGCAATGAGCTGGTTCATTGTCTGAACTTGTTTCAATCTCTTTTTTAGTTAGAAGAGATCATTTCCTCCACTTTTCCTTGCAACTAGCAAGAGAATGTGCAGCATATACCACAGGTCTTTGTTGGTTAAAGTTCCTTAAACAAATATTACAGATTTTTTAGGGATGTCAAGACAGTATTTTCTTTTTCCCTGTTTATTTTAACAATATTGCCTTCGTGGGCATGAGCTCTTCCAAGATTTGCCACAAGGGGTCGTGCTTTCCCTCTTATTGTCCAGCAAACGGATACCGTGTCATACTTTATGTTTTCTACAGGGTTCTAATATTTTGTAAGTCTCACCAGGTCTGGCTGTAAACACAGTTTCAGGTGAAGTTTTAATGAAGGACTCATGCCTCTCTGCTTTTCTGATCTTCTGTTTTCTGAGCTTAAAATCGGAAACAAGAAATGACAGCAGACAATCAGGAAGACGTCGATGGCAGGAGACCATCTGGAAAAGAAGCACTCACAATTAGACAAAAGAAAACAATAATCAGACATCAACTGCATCTGGGGTCAAAGTGCACCATTTTATTAAGATATCTTGTTATCACTGTTGGACACATTTTGTCAAGAAAATGGTTTCTGTCTATGTGAATAGAAGGTGACATGGAGTCTTTATACTTTATTTTATTGACACTGGCTGTCATAAAGAAACAGATCAAATAAGACTTCATCTGTTGATTTAAGATGTAGAAGTGTGGGTGAGTATGTACATTATGTGTTCTGGTTTATTTAGGCTGATAAACTGCAGTTTGTCAGACAGCAGTGGAGCACATCTGGCCTCAGCTCTGAAGTCCAACCCCTCCTACATGAGACATGTGGATGTGAGCAGCAACAGGCTGGAGGATGCAGGCGTGGAGCAGCTGTGTGGGTTTCTGCAGAGTCCTGACTGCAAACTCCAAACACTGAGGTGAGACACACTGTAATCTGAACCTGGCCAGAGAGTCTGCACACTGTTTCCTTCGGGTCAAAACTATTCAGTCAGGAAAGAATAGAAACATTATTATTAGCGTGGAGCAGATACACCACACATGTTAGAATCTAGTCAATAGATGTGACAGTTGTCAACATTGTGGAATACAGTTGAAGGGTTGAAAACTACAAAATATCTCACAAACTAACCTGGAAAATGGTTAAAAAAAGATTATTGTTAATATTAATGACATTTTTCTGTTGTAATTTAATTCATGGTGACTTTAAAAAGTGAACTCTGAAAACTGAAAATGTACTTTCAAAGTAAAAGCACCATCACTGTCTTTATTATTGGCACTGATTAGTTATTGAATTGCTATGGTGATATGATATTTAATACCTTATACCAGGAAAATAAAATGTGACCTTTATGTTGTTCATTCAGGTAAACCTTATTATTGATTTAGTTTAATGTAGGAACTGGTGTTGGTGTGAACAAACCATCAGGATTTAGTCTAAGCTCATGTTCAGGTGAACAATTTTACCCAAAGTCTATAATATAAAGCAGAATAAAACCATAATATAACCCAACAGAACAAAAACAACATCAACTCAATAGTTTAATGTCAGTAGTTGTAATGTTACTGTTTTTACACGTAAAAACAGTTTTAAACATTTTAAACACATTTAATGATTTTTTTATTCAGACTCAGGAATTGCAGCTTGACTGGGATCAGCTGTTTGTCTTTGGTTTCGGCTCTGGGGTCCAACCCGTCCCATCTGGCAGAACTGGACCTGGTTGACAACAGGCTGACGGACCCAGATGTGGAGCAGCTGTGTGACCTGGCAGCCAGTTCAGACTTTAGACTGGAAACTCTCAAGTAAATTACAAGTTCTGCTTTTTCAGTTAGTGGTTAAATAAAAGCAAATTAATCTGGATTTAACAACAAACTAAAAGTCCCTGAGATTTCTTAGCTTAAACCCAAAAGAGTCGGTCATGCTGGGAGTTAACGTAAAACTGAAATGATGAATTTCCCTGATGTCTCTACTGCCCCCTGGAGGACAGCTGCTGAAGTGATTATCTGTCTTTTATAACCGGTTTCTTCTTTTCTTCCACTGCAGATGGAAATAGTGATTCTTCCAAATGAAGCGTCGAGGAAGAAACAACCAGAAGACACAGAGACGTTGAAGCAGCTTCCAGGGAAAATGTTAGGAAGGACGTTCATGTTCTGGGTGAAACTCCATGTGGTTTTATCCTGGTTTCATCTTATTCATGTGTATCGTTACTGCCTGGCTTATTCTGCAGCACCTTTTCCTTCTGAGGGACTTTAAAGGTCTTTAATTGGATGAAATTAAACAAACCAGGAACTTTTTGAGCTGAATGTCAGACAAAATACAGAAAGGATTAAGACATTAACAGTGATGAAGATTTTTGAGGATAAATAGTTACATAAATGAGCTGTTAGTATTTCTAGAATCAGTGGTTCTGATTAAAACTAAGGAAAAACAAAACATTTACTTTTTGAAAACTCCACTCAGATGAGACACGGCACAAAAAATACATGTTTTGTCTGTTATTAATGTGACATTATGGGATGTTTTGCTCTAGATGTGATTCTTTGTCAGTTTGATGCCTTTGAATCAAACTGTGATACTTAGCATTAATATTTACAGTCCAGTGTGTTAATGAAATCCATATTTTGCTGTTATATTACCAGTTTTTAGTCATGAAAATATTTTCTCAAAATTGTAATTATCTGGATGTTCTGAGCAAAACAGATGAATTGAGACTAATTTCAGATTTATTTTCTTTTTCCCAAAGAGTTTTTGTGGCGCCAGTGGCTCGTATTTCTGACAGTGGGCGGGGCGGGGGGGACATGCGGCGTCTGCGTCGAGGACTGAGGCCTCCTGATCTCACAGATTTGTCACATCCATATTAAATGCACCAACTTTTCAGTACATTTCAAACATTTGAACTCAAAAGTCAAATGGAGGATTAACTTTAAAACTGTTTTGGTCTGACTATAGCTCTGGTCTACTGATTGTGGGAGGAGATTTTAATTGTGTAATGTCAAATCTATATCATAATAAATCAAATCATACATCCAGATCAAACCGGATTTATTGTTGGGAGGTATTATGGAAATAACCTGCGTCGCTTATTAAATATTATGTCTCATCAAAAAGAAAATAAAGCTATGACGGCTGTAATGTCTTTAGACGCTCAAAAGGCTTTTGATCGTGTGTCATGGAAATACCTTATTCAAGCGTTAAAAAGGTTTAAATTTGGGCCCAAGTTCATAGCTTGGATATATACATTATATTCATCCCCACAAGCGGCGGTAAGAGTTAATGGTTTCAGGTCTGCAAGTTTCAAGCTGGAGCGCGGATGCAGGCAGGGCTGTCCTCTGTCACCTCTATTGTTTGCAGTCAGCATTGAGCCACTGGCCCAGCTTATTAGGGACAAGGATGAAATTAAAGGGATTTTGATTGGTGCGGAGGAACACAAAACATCTCTTTACGCAGATGATGTACTTTTGTATCTGTCTGATCCTACATCATCAATACCACGTCTGAGGGAAATTATCTGTTTATGGACATTTTTCTGGCTATAAAATAAATGTTGATAGGACAGAGGCAATGGATATTAATGGCAATATTCCACTGGGGGTTAAACAACAAAGCAGCTTTAGGTGGCCAAGGGAGGGCATTAAGTACCTAGGCATCAATATTCCTCTCTCATTAAACGATTTGTATCATGTCAATTACAGCAAAACTGGATGTAATTAAAAAGGACCTAGAGCGATGGTCAGCACTGCCTCTGTTCCTCCTCGGCCGCATTGAAACCATTCGTATGAATCTGTTGCCCAGATTATTGTATTTGTTCCAGATGGTACCAGTTGGCATACCAAAATCTACGTTCATTGAATTGGATAAAATTATATTGAAATTCATATGGCAAAGCAAGCGCCCTCGAATAAAATATAAAACACTTCAAAGAAGTAAGACAGAAGGGGGTCTCAATCTTCCTGTTTTAAAATACTATTTTTGGCAGAAATTAAAGTTAAGGCCTTTAATTTCATGGATCCAGTAGGATTCTCAAACAAGATGGCTGAGCATTGAGCAGGCAAAGTGCTCAGTACCATTAAAGGTATTGCCTTTTTTAGATATTCCAGTAAAGGAACTGCCACTGTGGACTAAAACTACATTTAACATTTGGAACAAAGTGCAAATTTCATTCAAGCTACCAAGAGGATTATCAATATTAACAAGTATTGGACATGTCAAATCCTTCACACCCAATTTCTTAGAATTTTTTCTAAGTGGGCTGAACAGGGGCTTATGTTCATTCACCAGTTGATTAACAGTAACGGACTTATGTCATTTGAAGAGTTATGTAGTAATTTTCATTTCCAGAAAAGTGATTTCTTTAGATATTTACAGTTGCGCTCCTTCTTGTCTGCACACAGGGACTGGGAAAGAGTTTTAAATCCCACACCAATAGAAAATCTTCTAATCCATTTCCAGAAAGGGAAAGGGAATAAAAAATTGATAACAAAGTTATATAGTGTATTTCTGTCAATGAACCTTAACAAACCCACTTGGACAAAACAAAGATGGGAGGCAGAGACGGCCAAAATCATTTCTGACGAAACATGGGAGGGAGTCTGGACTGAGGCACATCGAGTTACAAACTCAAATACGTGGCAGGAATTTAAATGGAAAATTATTAGCAGATATTTCAGGACCCCAGATATAGTTGCTAAGATGGATCCTACGGTGCCAAGCTTGTGTTGGAGAAACTGTGGCTCAGCAATCCCCAAACATACACACATTTTTTGGTCGTGCCCCAAACTTCAAAACTTTTGGGATGAGGTGTACAGAGCTATAAGCCATATCTTACCAGGGGTTATACCAAAGGATGTTACAGTTGTACTACTTGGTATTATACCAGATGGTTTGCAAGGACGGGCTAAAGTATATCTGCTAAATGTCCTTTTTACAGCAGCCCTGAAATGTATTACAATCAGGTGGATGCAATCGGAGCCACCTTCCTTTGACTTATGGGTTCAAAAAGTAAGGGAACTGTATGAAATGGAACAGATAACCTACTCATTAAGACTTCAAAAAAACACTTTTGGCCTGCGCTGGGGTCCAGCAGAAGCTCTGCTGATGTAAATAAATCCAATAGGTCTGTCTTTGGCATATGGTGTTTAGCGTTTCCACCCAAAGTCTTTCCTTATTTTAGGGTTGTATCATGATGAGTCTACAAAGGTGATGCTGAGGTCGTAAGATATGTTTGTTTTATGGAAAACTTCATATTATCAACATTGGTGTTATGTGCCACTGATGCATGGCTGTATTACTGCTCTGTAAAAAAGTAATAAAAAAAGTTCTAAAAAACCCCAAAAAACTGTTTTGGTCTGAATGCGTTTAAAAGATTCTGAAAATACTGGAAAAACCCTGAAAATGAAACTTTAATGAGATTTAATGTTCGTCCTGCTGACTCAACATCTGCAGGTTTGGAGCTGCAGTGACCACTGGCTGCTGCAGGGGGCGCTCCACGCCTTCAGAGTCAACACTGAAATGGAACATTAAAGTTTGTTTGAACAGATTTATATTTCTATATACCCTAACCCTTATAGTTTTCAGGTTGGGGTGAAATTCATTCAGCTCTGAACAGGCTGGTGACGAACCAATCATCTGACTCAGTGTTGGACCCGGACGGATCTGGACCGGACCTGAGCACCGGGTCCAGATAAACCAGACTTACTGATTCCTTCTGGTGGAATTGAGGATGTAATTCACAGAGTTCTGCTGGGAAAATGTTCTTTACTTCAAATTTAAACTAACAGCTGCAGTAAATAATAACCAGCATGTTGAGGGTGAGATTTGTATTGATCAGGTTTATCGGCTCGTTTGGCTCCAGATCCTGAAAATAGTTCAAACGATCTCAGATTCTGTTTCATGTAGATGAACCGAACTAGAAAAAACCCAAAATGTACAAATTGAAAGTCATTTTATTACATTTTTACACAATAAATATCACAATTTCCCTCCCAGGTGGGAAACGTCCAGGTGATCATTTTCGTCATGGAAACCAGCTGCTGGTTTCCCTCAGAACTCCGACCCGTTTCCACAACACCGACCGGAACCAGAACCAGCTCCAACATGAGTTTAGGCCTGAGAGACATGTGACCTTCCAGCAGCCAATCAGCTACCTTCATACCTCATTAAAAACCAGGAGCTGGATCGGAACCGGTTCTTTTGGATCGGTTCCAGAATCAGAAGTTTGACATTTTATAGACAAACTGATGGAAATATTTACAAAAGTAAAAGTTTAAGTTCCAGTTCTGACCCGGTTCACTCTCTCCAGCCAACCTGGGTTCAGCCAGAACCAGCGTATCGGACCAGACTGTTTCAGATTACGTTTTTTTTTTTTAAACATATTTGAAATATTTTGGAAATGAAGCTGAAGGTAAAAATGGTTCCGAACATTTTCTGGGTCCAAAGCTGATAAATTTAGTGAAAATGACCTGAATATTTTTGGACGTCTGTCCAGCAGCTTCATGCTTGTTTCTTTAGATCGGAACCATCTTTGGACCTGCAGTCAGGAACCAGCGGGTCCAGAAACGCTCCTTCATTCCCAGACATAAATAAACTCCGTCCTCTGCTCAGCAGCGCCGCCCTCCGGTCCGGCGGATCCTACTGGCTCTTGGCCTTGGCTTCGCGCCGCAGGTAGTTCTGGTAGAAGAAGTTGCAGAAGAGCAGCAGGTAGCTGAGGTACATGAGCGAGGCCCAGGTGATGTTGTTCATGCGGGACGGACAGTCGCCCTGCTGCATCCAGCGGTACACCAAGCCGCTCACCGTCAGCCCCATCGCCATCTGGGCGATCTGGGCGCTGGTGATGACCACGGCGAAGGGGCGGGGCACGCGGACGCCGGCGGCGCGCACGGCGTAGTAGCTGTACATAAGCGCGTGCACGGTGTAGTTCATGGTCATGAACCAGCCGCCGCCGGCCACCATGTCTTTGTAGGAGTACCAGGAGTAGAGCAGCACCGTGATGTGGTGGTACCAGTGGAGGAAGAGCAGCTTCTGCTTCCTCAGCACCACGAAGGCTGTGTCGCCTTGGAGACAGAAAACAAAAACACATTAATGACTCAGCAACTTTAATGGAGCTTAGTGCTGGGCGCTAAGGACTTAGCTGCGCTAACCCGAACTCGTTAATCAGACGTCAGTTCTGCTAATGCTACACCAGCAGTGGCTAATGCACTGCTCCAATATGTTAGCTAGTGGAAGCTAATCTAATGCTAAAGCACTAAGGTATGGACTGCAAACTGTCTTCTCCCCTTCAAAATAAGAGCATAAATATAAAAATCTACTGGAATGACTAACATAATTAAAAATCTGAATTGATGTTGTTAATTAAAAGTTTAACAGTCAAGAAAATTAGCTCTTTAGGATTTATCTGGGAAAATAAGTTTAGCTGAAGCTAACTGCGCTAAACATTCACAGTTAGCCGAAGCGCTAAGCTAAAAGTTGACTCCAGTGTTAGGAGGTGTGGCTACATGTAGGTCATATGGTCAGAATTAACGTTGCTTTTGACCCGTTTGACCTTCACATTCATCTTCCAGAACATTTTAATGTGGCCCAAACCGACCTGATCCACTCCCAGAACTGGACCCTGATGTTCTGGTCCGTTTGCGTTCAGACTGAGGATCAACTCACCGAGTTCTGGAGCCTTGCTGAGGACGAAGGCGTAGGCCCAGAACTTGCTGACGGGTCCGATGTAGAAGCTCTGGTCGCAGATGGAGCGTCTGAAGCCGCTGGCGCTCAGGATGTGCAGCATGTAGGACCCGGTCCGGACCGCTCCGATGATGCTAAGGACAGAACAGGAAGCAGAGCCGTGAGGACAGGAAGCCACAGCAGGATCAGCAGCTGGTCACTGTGGAATGCATCAGCACCGAAGAGGTCACAGAACCTTCCTGATGACATCATCTGATCTCAGAACCGGTCCGACAGCCGACCCGCCTGGCGGGAATCAGAACCAGCCGGACCTCTGGTTGATAATGTAATGAGGCGGGTCACAGGTTGGAACTCTGGGCCAACAGAACCGACTCCAGATGCTTTGAAAGGAACCTTTGTTCTGAACCAGGCGAGCCAACACCTCCACTCACACCTGATCTGCAGGTGTGGGGCCTGTTGCTATGGCAATGTGTCAGCAGCAGTAACTCGCCCAGCCAGGAATATGGGTGGGGAGCCACGTCAAAACCTGGTTACCATGGAGACGGGTGTGGTCTGGAGGGAGGCGGTGTCCCGCCTGGTTTCTACTGGTTCTGGATGGACTTTGGCCAGATGGAGCTGCTGCTGCATCACCTGCTGCAGGTTCCAGGTGTTCTTACCTGAACAGGGCCAGGCTCAGCGACCAGAGGACCAGCGGCAGCCGCAGGTTCAGTTTGGGCCGAGGCTTCATGAAGTGCTGACCTCCGAACACCAGGGCGGCGTACAGCGCGCTGAACATGAACGACTTGCTCCTGCAGGACGGAAGGAAAATCATTAGAACCATCAGAACCAGAAGACCCGCTGAGACGATCAGAACCTGACAGGTTCTGAAACACGACCCGCTTTGACCAGAACCAAGTTCTGGTGGTTCTGTCCGTGAAGAAAATCCTGTTCAACACCATCCCGTAACTTCTCGACAAACTGTGACGTCAGGCTTGATGCGTCGCTACCACTGTAAACATGTTTTGATGTACTTCCGGCGGGTCGGACATTCCAGCACGTTCCATCCAGGTTTCATCAGGACTGCATTCCGGACAGGAACCGGTCCGACCGGATCCACCAATCACCACATACCGGGTCTGTGACGTAACGGCGCCGCCTTCCAATGACAGCGCGCCTCAGTCCAGCACCGAAACTCATTCATACATCGGGACATTTTCAGATTTTAGACCGTTCCGTTCTCAGCCTCAATTACTAAAATATATTTAATCTTTATCTGAAGTAGTGACGTCACTTCCTCCATTCGGCTTGAGGAATGGACCCGTAAAGGCCTCCAGCTCCCCATAAACACAGAAAACACGAGAGGATTATTGACTGTGTTGCTATAGCAACTGATTCACTGGAACAGTTTCCATTAAAACACACTGGTTTCGGTGAAACTGCGCCTTAATACGGACCTCTCGGTTCCGAGTGGGTCAGCCGAAACAAAGTCTGGACTGGGTTGGTAGTTAAATATAAATATAAGTCGGTATTATTTAAAGTAGTGGAGATTCTTAATGGAGTCCGGAACTTTAAAGGTAAATGTTCTTTCTCCTGACCCCGCTGGGGGACCCGAGAGAAGAAGAAGAGCAGCTCTCACCAGTTCTCCTGCATCCACTGGATCGCTCCTCGCTCATCGAAGCGCGTCTCGAAGCTGAACGCCGCCAGCCGCAGCTGGAGCTCCGACTCGTTCATCTGCAGCATCGTCACCCAATCTCGCCTGGCCGCCTCCTTATAAAGCCTTGGGGCGGGGCCTCCAGGTGAGCCGCGGCGTGTGGGTCATTCTCAGCTGGTGACGTCACCAGTCCGCACACGTCTGACATCAGCAGGACGAGATGAAACTGATTTTCATCTCATCGATGATCTGCTTCACAGAGATCCTGAAAACAACGAGGAGATCAAAGCTGCTGCTTTGAGATGAACCGGAAATGAATCATCTCGGAGTTTAAAACTTTCATGATTCTATACCATGGTGTCCAATACGGGGGCCGGGGGCCTCACAGGGTCGGCAGATAAAACTGGAGGTCCTGAGAGCGGCTCAGGAAAACGTGAAGCTCCATCTGAAACGTTTCCAGGACGCCTCACTGCGGTCCAGCTGGGTCCGACCAGAACCGACCAGAACCAGACACAGTGGCGCCGACCCAGGGGTCAGAGTTCAGGTAAACAGTCACATCATCAGACCAACAGGAAGAGCAGGCTGAGGAACGCCGAGCACGCAGGATGAACCCGGAGGCAACATTCCCAGCAGGAACGCCGTGAACTCTGGAAACACTCAGAACATCGGATCGTTCAGCCCAGCAGAACTCTTAATCTGTGATCAATACTGATTATTGGTGATATCTGAATAAACTCTGATATCAGTAGGTTGATGGTGATTCAGTGGAGGTTTTTAATCCCTGCAGATCAGGCAGGAAGCTGCAGAACTCCGACCAGAACCAGGCAGAGTGACGGTCAGAGGAAGTCATGAAGCTCCGCTTCATTTCATAGTTTAGCTTTAATAAATAGGGAAAAATTCAATAGAATTCATATTTCATAAAGTCTCAATAAAACGCAGATTTTAAAGGTTCTGTTAAATATTTGATCTGTTGTTTGGGTCCCTTCCATGGGCCACACCCGGCTCCCGGACCGCAGCTTGAACACCCTGGAGAAAACCTGGACCTGGAGACGATGGGGTGACCACTTCCTGGACAGGCAGCCAATCAGGAATCAGATTCACAGCGCTGGGGTTCTGTGGTGCAGTGACTCGGTGACCTCCAGGTGACCCCAGGGCAGGTAAACGGTGATATCACCAGAGCAGCAGGAAGAGCCGGCCGAGGTTCTGATGATGAAACCAGACGGAGACATTTGGGTCAAATCTGCAAAAAATCCTGACAGAAAAATTTGGAAAGAAAATGATTTGATCAAAATTGCAAATATTTCTTGCTTTTCATTGTAAAATAATTTTCTTATGAGCCAGTAGTGAGTCGGAGAAATCACGCACATTTTATCTATAAAGTTGGAGTAAAAGTAAAATCATTTATTCTCAGAGATCAAGAGAGAAGAGGAAGAAGGAACTTGAAGGATTCTCTGCAGCGTTGCATCGGTCCCATTCGGATCAGAACCAGAACCGGCTGCAGACCAGATCAGAAAAACCCGGAAACGTTCTGCTCTTCACAGTAAACAAGATAAAGTTTTATTTTGTCTTAACAATTCAGGCTTTTCTTTAAATTAAATAAATAATAAATTTAAGTATAATTCTAATAAAATATGTCTACAAAATGAAATGGAGTGAAAAAATCCCTCATTTATTAATTTCAAAGAATCTGACAAAAACACACCTGCCTCTTCATGTTAATTATCAGAAACTCTTCAGAAATCTAACTTTATCTCATAAGCAGATCCTCTGTTATATTTTTACTTTTATTATATATATTTACTATCTATATTTCAATGTATTTTTGAGAAAATGGTAGTGTTTGTTTATATAAAAAGGCACACATTATTTTTTGTTTTACCCATTTATATATAAAGTTTTATTCATTTTACTTTGTAGATCGCAGAATCTTAACACCAATATGTTTCATTTTACTATTATAATCTGATATTAATCATCTTTGTGTTGAAGATCTATGAAAAACCAGACAGATCCTGAAGGACCGGTGGGGGATGAGCGCCCCCTGCTGGCGCTCAGCAGGAACTGCAGCTTTCACTGTTCAGCAGGAGGAAAATAATCCAAATTAGATCACAGGGAAACGGCCAGGATCACTTTTATAGGCGGATTTAAATTAAATATGAACAATTAACCTTTTGTGAATCCAAACATGTTCATTTTCAATACATTCTGAGCTGCTTCCTGAAAACAATAAAATGTTTCTGTAACTTTTCGTTCAGGAATCAGTTTTCTAAACACAAATTCAATTTTCTCTAAAAACATTTTTCCTGTTCTCTGATTGGTTGCTCCAACCTGACGTTACGTTACGTCACTCAAACGATGCGGAAATTGAAGTCACCGTGGAGAAGGTAAACTAAAGTGCAGCAGCTGCCTGGGAAATATCAATAAAATCAAATAAAAATTGCAATTCGTGAAGCGGAGGCCCGGCGGAGCGCCAAGCGGAACCAGCGGGTCGTCCTCCCGCTCCCAGCCCGGGTTCTGCTCTCTCTCCCCGCGGGGCAACGCAGATTACCGATACTGCCCAGCTGCCCTCTCTGAGCGGTACCGACACCAGTACCGGGGATGGACCTGCAAGGCGAGTCCATGTCGGCACTTCTGTGCTCTTCCAGCGGCCGCTGAGAGCCGCTGAGCCCCCAGCTTCTGTCCGCTGCTGGAGGTAAGACACCGCTGCGAGGAACTGGGTTAAAAAACATCAAGATTTCGGTTTATTCTCATGTTTACTGGATTAAACCTGCGGCAGAACTCCGGGTCAGTCTGGGTCGGTATGAAAGTTGTTCCGGAACAATTCGGCACTGACTTAACTGCACTAAAGAACTTTTTCTGGAAGTAAAGCTTCCACTTTTCCAAATCCTGGTGTTGTTGAAGAGACGGTCAACCCTGCTGAGCGCCTCCAGCAGCGACCAGGAGATCCTGGAAAAGCCCGCATTAAAGTTGAGCATTCAGAGATCAACTGCCAGCCGAATCATAAAACACACTTTTATTAAACAGAATAATGACAAACAGCACACATAGTGCAGCTCGGTTCCGAATATTTCTGTGAAATAGTAAAAAACACAGTTTTTGAAAGGAGGTATTTGCTCCCGAATCAAGCTGAGAAGCGACAGAAACGAATGTTTAATGGAGCATAAATAGGAGCTTCGGCTTTAAAATGGTATTTCCAATAATGATTGAACAAATAAGACAGAGGGTATTTATAGAAAGATGCCGAACTGGACCGGCTCCATCCGCCTGGTTCTGGGATGCAGGAGGTCCAGTGACCTTTCAGGAGGTCCAGTGACCTTTAGAGGGCAGTTTGAGTCAGATCAATACACGCCAGTCCGAGCTCAGCCAATCAGAGACGAGCTGCTGATGACCATAGGAAGTGTTTAATAAGACTGGTTCTGATCATGATGCTCAGCTGGTTTCAGGGTCCAGTCAGAGGAAGAGCTGAAGCTGCTCCTCCTCTTCCTCACCTGCTGCTCTCACTCATTTCACCTGAATCATCATCAGTTCAGGTGATGCTACAGTTCTTTGTTATTCCTGTTTAAATCGTTTATTGTGTTGTTTTTTAATTGTCCAATATTCAACTTCATTTTTTGGAAAAATTTCTGTTAAAGTTTTTGTTTCAGCGTTTATTCAATTTATTTGGTCAATTCTTTGTTTATCCCAAAGGTCAGGGCCGTGCAGAGACCTTTGGGGGGCCAGGGGCTCAGAGTTAAAAAGGGCCCCTTAAAACACCAAACAATATACTGATAAATAATCTAATTGGATCCTAATAAATCACTGCCATCATGTGTTTATTTTCCCTAACAGGAATAAAGTTTCTGTTTCTGCTGCTGAGCTGAGACTGCAGCTGTTAAACAGGCCAGGGACAGAAGGTCAAAGGTCATGAAGTTATGAAATAAGTTAATTTGCTGTCATTTTACTAATGAAGCCCTAATAATATCTATTTAACCTCTAGAACAACTTGGCTGCAGATGATTTATAGATCTAAAAGCTCAAAGGGGTTTAACTCTATATGATGTTTTCTATGTTAGCATCTCTAGATCTAGAATTATAAGACTGAGATATCAAGGCAGTAGCTGCTGCTAGGGGCCCTTCAGGGGCTTCCAGACATTCAGGGGCCTCCAGAAATCACAGCAAAGTATCAATAATCAGTGATTGATTTTAAACTGGGCCAATAAACCTGGTCAGATTCACCTGATCAATATCTAAACATGTTAGTGATGCTGAGCTTCTAGTAGGACGGGGGGTTCTGTCTGAGGCCCCGTATTACCTTGGACCGGCCCTGCAGGAACAGCCGCTGCAATGCACATCCCTGGAATCCTCCTGGAATCCTCCTGGAATCCACCTGGAATCTACCTGGAATCCTCCTGGAATCTACCTGGAATCCTCCTGAAATCCACCTGGAATCCTCCTGAAATCCACCTGGAATCCTCCTGAAATCCACCTGAAATCCTCCTGGAATCCTCCTGAAATCCACCTGGAATCTACCTGGAATCCTCCTGAAATCCACCTGAAATCCTCCTGAAATCCACCTGAAATCCTCCTGAAATCCTCCTGGAATCTACCTGGAATCCTCCTGAAATCCACCTGGAATCCTCCTGAAATCCACCTGAAATCCTCCTGAAATCCACCTGAAATCCTCCTGAAATCCACCTGGAATCTACCTGGAATCCTCCTGAAATCCACCTGGAATCCTCCTGAAATCCACCTGAAATCTACCTGAAATCCACCTGGAATCCTCCTGAAATCCACCTGGAATCCTCCTGGAATCCTCCTGGAACCTACCTGACCCCCCGGTGGCCCCTATGTCAGCCCTCCGATGCTTTGGGGACATTTTGATTCATTTAGTTGTGTCATGTTTGGCTTTATGCTGAGTCATTATTAGACTGAGGGCAGCCAGACTAGTTTATTTAGATAAATTATTATATTTAGCTAAATATTATTGCGGAGGGGCACAAGCAGGGCTCCTGACATCCAGATAAAAAATCAACAGGGCAGTAGGGGCATCAAGGATCAAAGGGGCAGGGGCTGAGGCCCCCTTGGCCCCCCCTCTGCCTGCCAAAGGTAAATGATCTCCTGTCATCTTGAAGAGTCGGTGTGGATGGTGATGCTGTGGGCAGGAAGGATCTCCTGTAGCAGTCAGTGCTGCAGCAAACCAGAAAAAAAGGTTCTGACAGCAGAAACTGTATTCCTGTTGCTCTGCTGATCCACCTCCTTTGCTTTTGCTGCTCCTCTTTAAATCTGTCTGGGTAGAAAAATGTTAGAGGTGATTTTTAACATCCTTTGTCTCTCTGCATCCATGAAGCTCCTCAGGATCTGGGGTCAAAGTTCAGGTGTAATTTCAGTTTTTGAGATGCTGATAAGCTGATGTAAAAATATAGCACACCTTGTTGCTATGGTTACGTGTCATAACAACTGGGTGACAGTAAGCATCCAGGACCAGAGGGAATAACGGTCAAACAGCAATGACTCAACTACTGTCCAGAAGAACCAATCAGAACCAAAGGAGCCCCAGCTGCGCCTAAAAGGAGGGAGTTACCATAGCAACCAGAGAGTCCACCGGCAGCTCCAGGTGACCCCGGCGACCCCGGTGAGAAGGTTAATCTGGGATCAGATGTTCTGCAGAAACCAGCAGCCTCCAACCTGACATCTTTCACTTCCAGCTTTCTTCAGTGACCTCTGATCTCAGCTCATCTCAGGTAAGCTTGCTTTCTGCTGGTGTGGTCGATAGCGTCTCGTTCTGACCAATCAGGGACTCGGTTTGGGTTGATTGGTGCTAGCCTGCATCTGATTGGTTCTGCCTGGTGAGACGCCCTCAGCCAATCAGAATGCAGCATAGTGCTGTCACGGTTCATTGATCAGAGTGTTTGTGTTTCCTGATCAGGTCTGTAGCCCCGCCCCTTCCACTTAGTCATTGGCTGAAGCAGCCAACTCAGGTGCTCATTGGCTGGTGAGAAGGTGGGCGGAGCCAGCAGCTTTTGGAGGAAGAGGAGGAGTCTGTAAATCCATGATGAGCCGGCTCTGCTGCAGACAACAAGTGTTCAGAGAGGAAGAGGAGGACGAAGAGGACGAGAAAGACCAGGTTACTGAGGAGAGGAAGGAGAAAACGGAGGTTACCACGGCAACACAGGAGACGTCACTGCAGCAGCGAGGACAGAGGACACTCAGGTAAGGTTACAGCTGCATGCGAAGGGATGTGTGTGTGGGGGGTGTGTGTGTGTGTGTGTGGGGTGTGTGTGTGTGTGTGTGTGTGTGTGTGTGTCAGCCCCTGAATGATGCATGCTGGGAGGAGGGGGTGGTGAGGGAATCCTATTAGCAGAGTCCAAGAAAAGTAGGGCTAACTGCTTATCAGACCAAGAGTACACACACACACACACACACACACACACAGTGAAAATCTTCTGCTCCTCCTGGGATCCAACCCTTCCTGGTGTCTCTTAAGGTGGTCTGCACTCTGTTGTTTGGACCTTGGTTCTGGTTTGACCCGGCTTCAGTCCAGTTCATGAACTTGACCATTCTAAGGAGAGTTGAACTCCTCAGCCTCTTCCTGTTTCCTGAAGGTTTGGTCATCCTGCCAGTCTCAGTCGTCAGGGACCAGTATGGCTATAAGCCAGGGTCAGAGGTCAGCGTCTGATAAGAAAGCGTCGACTCAGACCTCACATAGGAAATAAAGTTAACAATAAGCTTTACTTCCTGTCAGTCAAATCAAACTGACAGGAAGTGAAGGATGCAGCTGAGAAGTCCAACCTGTGGTCCATGTGGATTTGGACCACTGGTTAAGACATTAGGAGTCTAGGTCTGGGTCTAAAGAACGTATTTTAGTTCAGGCTCAAACACGGAGAACTTTGAGCTCAATGACTTGATGAGTTGAGATGTTGACCGATTTTTCTTCGGTTTGTTTTTCTCGCTGCAGGTTGTAGGAGCTTATGAACAATGGACCTGCTGCTCTCTCGACCAAACACCATAGGCTTCAGGGTTCTGCAGGATTCATGGACGTCCAGCAGCCCACTGAGTATTTAGCTAGCAGGAAGGAGCGGGTTGCAAAAGTGGCCACCATGTCTCAGCCAGGTAAAGTTCTCCACCTTTATGTGGAAATCCGGTCCGTTCCGGAAGAGGACGAGAAGTTCCTGGGCCGAGGCGATGGTGGAACCAACCAGTTGATGCTGCAATGTCCAGATCTCGGCTCGACCTCCCAAAGGAGCTCCAGCCAGTCCAGTCCCAACCGGAGTCCAGATGTCTCCCCGGAGATACCGCGCCGTTCGGCGAGGGCAAACCACTGCTCCCCTAAGTCTTCTTCTGGGCATTCAGTCAGCTTCCAGCTGCAGAATCCTCATTCCTCTGCAGCCCAGTTCCACCATCAGGAAACATTGGATGAAAGTTTTGATCCCTCCTTTCAATTGTCTCCATCTTCACCCTGGCTGACTGTGCCCTCCACCTACACCACCCGTTCCAGGTCTTGTGAGGTCCCAGAGACAGTGGATGAAGATGGACGGATGTCTTTGGTGTCCTTTGGGTACATAGAGAAAGGCAGCGTCAGCAGCATGGCTGGACACCAAAAGGATCCTAAGAGAAGATCAGAGGACCAGCAGCTTGCTGCTCATCTGAAGAAGAGGATGAGTGACCCACTGTGGTACGGCGATGAAACCTTACATGGCAACAGCCACCAACAGCAGCTGAGGAGGGACTCCTCATGGGGGCAACCCTATTTATCAAAGGCAACCATGGATGCAGTGGCCAGAGACGCTACCCACCGAGCCTTAGAGGAGTTTGGGTCTCCAGAACTAAGACGCAGGTTTGCGGGCCATGCTTCAGGGAGCCACAGTCCATCTTTACCTCGACCCTCTCAGTCTCCTCGCTGCCGGTCTCTGGGTGGATCACCTGTCCTGTCCCGCAGTACTCTGACCCTACCGTCCAGGACTGAGTTCCTGGAGATGGATCGAAGGTTCTGTCATGGTTCAGTGAATGGATTACCCAGAAGTCCTGCATCTGACCGCCTGTGTGCTCAAACGGGAAATTCTTTTTACTCAGTGGCCCAACCCCAAGGTCCTACTCAAAGCCCACAGAAGTCCTGGCTGCATGAAGACAGTCAGAGGTTGCCCAATAAATTTCACCCCCCGTTACCTGCAGGAAGACCCACAGACATTCAGCATGAGACTCCTTTTAGGACTGAGCACCAAGCCGGGAGCTCCTACCATGGTGTTGGTACCAGGACCAGCTCCAGTCATCCTGCAGCAGAACCTCTGAGCTTCAGCTCCAGTGATCCCAGCAGTAGGAGTCCGTACCATCCGTCCTGCTGTAGCAGCAGAACCAGTGATGTAAACAGTCCCATCAGTGACAGGAGGAGCATCTCTCCATACTCCATCTCTGATCTGGATTGTAAGATTCTTGGAGAGTCCAACAGAATCTCTGCTGGTTCTGCAGACAGACGGTACAAATGGACTCCCTCTCCGACTCCCTCTGACGCTGATTCTGTGAGATCTGAGAGTCCCAAAAATTCAGGGACGTTTCCAAAAGAATCTCTTCTCTGGCAATCTCCCCTTGAGGCTTTGCAGATGGAGAACTGGAACCTGAATCGGAAACCAGAAACACTGGTACCTCAAACGAAACCAGGATGCATTTCTCCTGTGATGTCCAAAAGAGCTCCACCAGTGTCTTCTGCCTTGCTAAGTAAGTTGGATCAGTTACCTGCTTCCGGGTCGCCCATGTTGGCCCCCCGACTGATGCGGACATCGTCACCATCTAAAAATGGGTCCAACCAGTCGACTCAGCTCACCAGAGACCATAGACCTCTGGTCCTGGAACAGAGGCAGCATGATGATCTGCTGGACTGGTCACCAGCATCCAGCCCTGAGGTCCCTAGAAGAAACCCATCCAGCCAGAGGGCAGAGTGTCCGCCGGGGAGATGGACCTCCAAAGGACAAACTGTCCATCAGTCGTCTTCTGGAGTTCACAGTGAAAGCAGCAATCAGCGCTGCAGACCGGACGCTCGAGGAGTCCATAAACAACTGGCCCAGGAGTGCCAGCTGCTGGTTCTAGGAATGTCCAAGAACCAGAAAGAGACTCAGGATCACGGTGCCCCCCTGGGGACATTGTCCTCCAGCTCCAGTGGGGTCACAGGAAGCCTGGGACACAGCGTGTCCCCTGAAGCCTCCAGCCAGTCCAGCCACGGTACTACGGACGGTGGTTCTGGGATGCAGGTTGGCTGGACGGGGCGGGAGAGGCGGGACTGGTCCACGGTGTGTTTGAGCAGAATGTCAGAGAATAATGTCACATGACCTCAGATCTCAATAAACCTTTATTAGAAACAAACATTTAGATGTTTTCCTCAGCCAACAGCGCTGGACCTCCTACTGGTTCCTCACTGCCCGGGTTGGGATGGACAGCGCCTGATCCGCTGTCCGTCCTCACTATCAGGACAGACATTCATTATTATGGAAGTTTGTTCCAGATCTGTGGTGCATAGAAGCTGAATGCTGCTTCTCCATATTTGGTTCTGGTTGTGGGGATGCAGAGCAGAACTAGAACCTGAGTGATTGGTTCTGGTTGCAGGAATCAAAGCTGGATGAGTTTCTCTGACTTTAGTTCTCTGGTCCTGGAAATGTTCTGCAGCTGGTAGTAGGCCCTCTGTGGTTCTGAAGGTCCAGGTCAGAGGTCAACCTGATCTCTGGTTTCCAACTGGAAGAACTGAAGCTGATCTAGATATGACTCTAGATCTATGACTCTAGATCTATGACTCTAGATCTGGGGTGTTGAACTCCAGTCCTCCAGGTGACCTGCAGGATGAGCCTCAGGTACAAAACACTGGAATGAAACGGCTTCATGACCTCCTCCTCGTGTGGATCAGATCTCCAGAGCCTTAAGGACCTAATTATTGTGTTCAGGTGCAGCAGAGGCTCATTTAAAAGTTGCAGGGCCCTCCAGGACTGGAGTTTGACACCTGTGCTCTAGATCTATGACTCTAGATCTATGACTCTAGATCTATGATTCTAGATCTATGACTCTAGATCTATGACTCTAGATCTATGATTCTAGATCTATGACTCTAGATCTATGGTTCTAGATCTATGATTCTAGATCGTTCCTCTTTAGGCCCAATAATAACTTCAGTTTCTGTTCAGAAAGTTTTGCCTCTTCCACGCATTGATCTGTTCTCAGCATCTGCTCAGTGATGGGATGGGGTCATAGGTCACCTGGTGACATCACAATGCAGAGCTGTGTATCATCTGCGTCGTCATGGTAACTGATCTTATTTCCTGTTGTAACCTGAGCCAGTGGGACCTTATAGATACTGAATTAGAAGGATGGAGCCTTGGGGGACACCATATGTGACCTCTGACCTCTGATGAGAAGCTTCCTGTTGAAACTAAGGAATCCCAGATCTTTGTCAGTTCTGTTGACCTTTAGAGTCAAAGATCTGGGATGTTCCTGTATGTTCCATGCGGTTCTTTTGGGTCTTTCAGAACCTTCTCCTTCTGTGATGATGGGAACTTCCTGATTATTCAGAAAACTGACTTTGGTTCCTAAAGTCAAAGACAGGCTGATCCGGGTCCGGTTTCCTGGTTCTGCTGCAGTTACACCGGGTGTTATTGCACCGGACTGATTTCACGTCTCTGGTTGTTCTCCTGCAGTCGGACCGGACCGCTCCATCCAGCCCTTCGTCTCGGTCCCAGAAGATCGCCAGGGCGAAGTGGGACTTCCTGTTTGGAGGTCTGACGGATCCGGGCCGCCGAAGCAGAGGTAAGAGAATCTGGTGCCTTATCAGACAGAACCAGAACCCGGCAACGGTCCGAGTGAGGAGCTGGAGAACCAGCAGAAGTAAACAAGCAGCTTCCAGTAAGCCAATTAGCAGCTTAGCCTTCCAGCCCCAGCTCACTTCCTGGCCTTTATTTAGGCCGTCTGCCTCCATCAGGCGACTCCGGCCTCAAAAGTTGCAGAAAGTTCTGCAGGACGTTTCACCAGTGAATGAGTTAAAGATGATCATCCTGTTTGGGTCCACTTGCCTGAAGGTCTGGGTCGGACCCGACCAGAACCGCACGGGTCGCATTGGAACCTCAGAACATCTGTGAGAAAAACGGAACCAGCAGTTCTGATTCAGAAAGAGGATCTGTTCAGATCAGTGAATCAGTTCAGTGACTGAACTGCAGACCTGATGGTGTCTGTCTGGATGAGCAGAGACTCTGACCCCCACTCTGACCCCCACTCTGACCCCTTGGGCCCCATGCAGCTGGAAACTAATGGATTCACTCTGTCAGGGATGAATTGTTGTTTTGTTCTTTGGCCTGAAATGTCGTTTCCTCCTGGGGATTAATAAAGTTTATTCAATCTCTTCATGTAGACGTTGCGTCCGTCACGCCACCGACCAGCGGCCCACCCAGCCCCTCCCCGCCCTCCTCCCTCCACCTGCAGCTGACCAATCAGAGGAGGGGGCGGGACCAGCAGAACCAGAAGCTCTCTCATCACGAGGTCCAGCAGGTCGAGGTGGAGCTGGTGACCCCTGACCCCCGAGGTCCCGCCCCAAAGACCGGCATCATCCGGCGGTCCATCAAGTACTCTGAGACGGATCTGGACGCCGTGCCGCTGCGCTGCTACCGGGAGACGGACCTGGACGAGGTGAACTGGTTCACTTTACTGAATCAGTTCACGGAATCAGTTCAGACGGAGCTGGACGAGGTGAACTGGTTCACTTTACTGAATCAGTTCACGGAATCAGTTCAGACGGAGCTGGACGAGGTGAACTGGTTCACTTTACTGAATCAGTTCACGGAATCAGTTCAGACGGACCTGGACGAGGTGAACTGGTTCACTTTACTGAATCAGTTCACGGAATCCGTTCAGACGGAGCTGGACGAGGTGAACTGGTTCACTTTACTGAATCAGTTCACGGAATAAGTTCAGACGGAGCTGGACGAGGTGAACTGGTTCACTTTACTGAATCAGTTCACGGAATAAGTTCAGACGGAGCTGGACGAGGTGAACTGGTTCACTTTACTGAATCAGTTCACGGAATCAGTTCAGACGGACCTGGACGAGGTGAACTGGTTCACTTTACTGAATCAGTTCACGGAATCCGTTCAGACGGAGCTGGACGAGGTGAACTGGTTCTGATTTTGGCTGATATGAAGTTAAAGTTGTGTCGCAGCATTTTATGGTTCTACGATAAGAACCATTTATTTCTGGTTTCTGAAGGACTGCAAGTTGTGATTTATTGATCAAAATTCATCGCCTCGATAACCGATGCGACATTCGCCCCGCCCCCTGCAGGTGATGCGAGCGGAGGCCGAGACCGCTGAAGAGGCCGATCCGGGTTTCAGCCGCACCGTTCTGGGAAAGTCCTGCTTCAGCCCGGAGGACGGGTCGTCCAGGTCCGGCCCGGCGGGCCTCAGGGAGCAGAACGGCCAGGTGGAGGAGGACGACGAAGATGAGGAGGAGGAAGGCGTGGCCAGCTGGGCCAGCGTCCGCATGCAGGGCGACCGCCAGCGGCAGCGCGCCGCCAGAGAGGAAGACGAGGTCCTGGGTCTGCTGCTGAAGGGGTGAGGGCGTCCGCCTCTGGTTTCCACGGTAACCACCGCTCAGGCCTGACCCGTCTCCTCCTCCAGAACCACGGCGCCGCCATCCGAGGCCCACGGCGGCCCGAAGTCGCCGGCGGCGGCGGTCGTTACGCGGCGACCGTCAGAGAGCCAGCTGGACTCGTTCAGCCGCCACTTCGAGAACATCATGGAGTCGCACCGCGCCAAGGGGACGTCCTACAGCAGCCTGGACAGCGTGGACCTGCTCACCTCCGGATCCACCTCCGTCTTCACCTTCGACCTGCCCACTCTCACCCCCGAGATACAGGTAGGCCGGTTCTGGAGGGCCCGCCGCGTGGCACCGGGCTGCCACTGACCCGTTTCTCTGTCCAGAGTCAGATCTGCGAGAGCGCCAAGCAGATCCTGGAGCTGAGCTTCGCTCCGCTGACCCGGCCCGAGTCGTCCTCCTCCGACACAGCCCTCGGCGCCGGGCCCGGCCCCCCGGTCCGGTCCCGGTCTGAGAAGGACACGTGGCGGCGCTCCATCATCAGAGACAGCTTCAGGAAGGCGACGTCGGTGCCGGCGCTGCACAGCAGGTGAGTCCGACCCAAAGGTTCTGATCCAGACAAATACTTGTGACGGGTTCTGCTGGCTGGTTCTGTTCTGAGTTCTGCAGGTCGGGTTGCAGCAGAGATTCTGCCGCCGGATCTTCTGTCTCTAAAGCCTGCTGCAGTACCACCGAGTGGCCACAGGGGGGCAGCACCTCCATGGGTTCTGGTCGTGTTGACTGGTTTTGATCAGCAGCAGAACCATCAGAACCCATTCAGATTTGACCAAAGGTCAAACAGAACCAGCTGAAGCAGAAATCCCAATCAGTTTCTTAAGATCAGAACAAACCCGGAAACCGGAACGGATCCGACCAGAACTCAGAACCCTGCAGAACTGTGTGGGTCCGTCGCCGAACGCTTCACTGCGTCGGCCTGATTATGTGATCATAGGATCAGAATTAATGATAATAATAGTAGCTGGTATTAGCCCTCATGTTAACGTTAGCTTTGCAGTGCCGTTAATAACCGGGTCCAGACTGATGGAGCGGCGGCGGCTCAGCGGGGAGCCAACCGTCCAAACGGAGCGGTCCCGGGTTCGATTCCCGACCGCCGGCAATGTACTGCTCAGTGATAGAAACGAGAGCCGAAGATGTTAAAAAACAAAAGCAAAAATAAAAATCCTGATGCACATGGTGTCCAGTCGGGCCGGTCAGAACATCAGGACCGGCCGGACCTCGACCCGGTTCTACGGTCTTCATGAATCTGTGGATCTCCGTTCGTCTCCTGAATCATCACCAGCTGGAGTATCTGCAGCAGACGGAGCGCCGGTCCGACCCGCAGTTCTGAGCCGACCCGTTCCCGCCGTCCTGCTGTCATCCGCACCTGGAGGCCTGTTTCAGCCCGTTGCCATGGCAACACTGAGTCACCACAGGCAGGAAAACAGAGAGGAGATCCGTCACGACTCAGCGGCTGGTTCTGACACCTGCAGGGTCACATGACCACCAGAACCATCCGATGAGTTTGATCCATCCATCAATCCAAAGGAAGCCTCTTACATCCAGAACTTCTGGGTTTGTTTCCCTACAGAACCATTTCTTCAGTTCAGCAGCTCTTCATACCAGGACGTTCCCAGTTGACCTCTTGACCTTTCCCTGGTTCAGTGAAGGTTTCTTCTTCTTGGACCGAAAATATCTTCTAACTTCCTGTTTCCTGTTCTGAACGTTTACTTCCTGAACTCTCATTGGAGGGAAGGATCGGCTTTCTACATCCTGCTGGGTGTAGACCCACAGAACCGACCAGAACAGAACCGACCCAAACAGAGCCGGGCTTTACTGTCTGCATCAGGAATCAGGTCAGAACCACAGAGCCGGAGGAATGCAAACCAGGAGAGCAGCCAAACAGCAACAGCAGCTGCTGCTCACACACACACACACACACACGCATCCACACACACACACACACACACACAGTGGACACTCCCAGTTCTGGTTTCCTGGGAATGTGGGATGAATTCATTCCAGATTGGCTCTTTGAAGTTCTAAACGTTTTAGACTGCGAACTGGTCCTCACAGAGACACACACACATATTTGCGAGGCTATCTTTGTGGGGACTTTCCATTCACAGCCTAAACGATACTGTGACCCTAACCAAAACTCAGTTCAAAAACCTTAGTCCTAAATCTGACCCCTGACCCAAAATCAGCGTTTTCCTTTGTGGGGCCCCCAGGCTTCGGTCCCCGCAAGGTACTAGAAACACACACACACACGTTCGTGTCCATTTATCCGGGTTTGGAGGTTGGGAGGGAAATTCCTCATGAGTTCATCCAGACTGAATCTCAGAGACGGGACGGAGAGAAAGACCTCCCACTCCTGTTAGAAAAACAGAAACCTTTCTCTTCTTCCTCCTCCCTGAAATTCGTGTTGATCCTCGCCGTCTGTGACCTCTGACCTCCTCTCATTGATGTCTCCATCTGAGTCAGGTTCTGCTGGGCTCAGGGCCTGGTTCTGTCCAGGATTTATTCTGAAGCAGAAGTTCAGCGAGCCGCAGACAGAAACTTCCAGGAAGGGAAGAGGAGACAAAGAGAGGAAGAGGAGGAGGAAGAGCAGGAGGAGGAGGAGCGTTCGGGTCGGCCCAGGAGGAAGCTCATACCTCCGAGGGGAACCAGGAGGATCGGACTGGGAGAGGACTGGGAACGCTGGGAAGCCGAGGGAACGCCGCGGCTTTCAGAGCCGCAGAAGAAGACAAGGAGATGATGTCGTACCAGGATGATGTCATAATGCCTCAGAGGTGCCGAGGCCGTCTGATTGGCCGCTGAGCTGGGACTGTGGGCGGGGCCTGGTCGTCATGGCGACCTACCTGCTGTGCTGGGGGGGCGGGGCTCTGGAGGACCGGTACCTGCTGCCTTACCCGGCCGTGTACAGGTGAGCCTCTGGACCTGTTCTGAGGGTTCTGGACCGGTTCTGATGGGATCAGGAAGCTCAGGATCTGCAGGTCGGCCCGGTTTGGACCCAGAACTCCTGAGATGAGTCAAAACCAGGTTTGGGTTGGTTCTGGCCCGTTCTGAGACATGTGTTCACCGGCCACTTTATTAGGTACAGCGAGCTTCTGGTTCTGGTTCTGTCAGTGGTTGTGTTGTGGTTTCAGTTGGACTGACACGCCCTGGACAGAACCGCAGCTCTGGCTCCTCTGTCTGTTTGGGTTTGGTTCTGTTTGGTCCCAGGTTTCTGTCCTGACTGGGACGGGTTCTGATCAGGTTCTGGTTCGGTTCTGGTCCATTTGAAAGAACTCTGTTCTGGGTTGGTTTGTTGGTTTAGAAACCAAAGCAGTTCAACGCGACAGATGTCTCACTCTGTTTATATTTGCCGCTGATTAAACACAATCTGAAACTGAACTGAGCAGAACCAGAGGTAGTTTGGGCCGGTACTGCTTGTTCTTATCGTCATGGCGATGGTCTTCATATGAACTGTTCAGATTGGAGGAAATGTTTAGTTACATTAACCCTTTGATGCTCTGCAGTTATGGAGCCGGAATGAATCTGATGCAGTTTCTCCAGAAAACTAGCTTAGCCTGGCAATAGCATGCTAGCTCGGTCGGCCCGTTAGCGGCCTGTTTGGTTTTTATTTTACAAAATATTACAAGTTGACATAAAATCTGAAAATCTGGTTAGGTAATAATGTGTTTATAGTCTTAAAAAAAGAAAAAACATCAAATATCAATATTCAGTTAAATCCTAATTCAGTAATCAGCCGGTGGAAAACTGGAAATTAATGAGAAAATATTTACTTTATTAAATATTTGTTGGGTGAAAAACTCCATTATTTCTATTATGAAGTTTTCATGTTATTTTAGTCACGTTTTGCTTTCTGGGATGTGATTGGTTGTTATTTTATCGAATTGAATGCAGGATTTGTGAGGCAAACTCTGATTGGATGAAACAGACCTGCCTGTGATTGGCTAGTGGTGCAGACAGAACTAATCGCTGCCAGAACCTGATCTGATGTAAATATTCAGCATTCATAGAGATAAATATACACAGAGCAGTCTCACAGGGACCTTCAAATATACCCATAATGCACTGCAGCCGCCATGACGCTGCATCTTGGATTGATATCTAACACTGTATTGGACGTCGTATGATTTATTGCGCCCCACGCAGGCGCCGCTGCTATGTATTAGTCGGGAAGATCTGCGGTTGGGAAAATAACAATCAGGCAAATCAGTGGTGGAGAAAGTACTTTAAAAATTTACTAAAGTAAAAGTACAAATACACAGACAAAAATGTACTCTAGTAAAAATACAACATTAACATTTTTACTTGAGTTATAGTGAAAAAGTACTGGCTTTTAAAAATACTAAAGTATTAAAAGTACTTGCTGAATGCGTTATCTAATCACTAATACAATACCACGAAAGGTACCTATATAATTTAATTTTAATACATCAGAAATGTGCTGTTTTAATGAACGATGCCGCAGATAAAGCATGTTGTTATTGTGTTTATTCTCTGTGACAGTTTAGACTTAGATATGTGATTCTATGCATCATAATTTCAGGGATGGAAACTTCTCATCTCCTGTCCTACATAGCATGAACTTCACTTTTTTTACCACTAGTGGCATTTATTTTGAAAGAAATCCAACAGGAAAGTGATGGAGAGAAGGTGGGCAGGGGTGTGTGGGGGACAGGCAACCAAGGAACCACGTTGTAGGACCAGCGCCCCGCGCTACATGACACAATAACATTAAGTCCATATATCAAAATTGCTTCTCATATTGATTTGAAAAATCCACATTCCCATAAAAACCTAGATGTTAAGTACCTAAAGCTGAAATTAACCAATATCATTATCAATTCAAACTCTTCTCCATTTTGCTTTGCTTTCATCTCTGAGCCACAATCCGCAGGTCTCCTGCCATCCCGAAAAAGATAACGCCCTGGGCAGTTGCCCATATCGCCCATGTCAGAAACCACAACTGTCTACACCATTAATCATAGTAATTACGACAATGCATTAACGGTAAACAAAGCTCAACTATGAACACTGTCCAAGGCGCAACAAGCAAGAAGTAACCAAGGAGAAGGACCATGACTGATCTCACCTGTCTGCCACCAGGAGACGGCAACGAACATGCGCTGCGTTCCAGTTTTATTTATTCGCCAATTAAATAAATTACGTATATTTTAATTAAATAACATAATAGCTACTGCAGTGTATGCAGAGCATCACAGGAACAAATAATGGCTCTCAGTGAGGCTTCGGTCCTAAAGGACTTAGTAAAGATCCATCCAGAAGAATCAGATCATTAGTGAATGTCACATCACTATACAGCAGACTTTGGTCACAGCGTTGTTCCATATTTGTGACACTTCAGTCAACACCTCCACACAATTGTTTTCATTGCAGATGCAACATATGAGGCTCTGTACAGCTAGCTTTGCTGACATCACATAGCTTACCTTTCTTTAAGCTTCCCCACCGCACTGAAAGCGAAGCGCTACATGTTGCCATATCTTATGGTTTATATAGAGGAAATCTGTTACTGACATAGACAGACATCTTCTCCCGCTCAGAGGAAACCACTGTGCATGTCTTGGAGCTCCGCAGATTGGGTTCAGGTTCAGGTTCAGGTTCAGGTTCAGGTGGGGGTTCGTGACATTCATGACTGAATGTTGTCATGACGATAGCGATTAGCTTCCTGCTCTGGATGTTTCTCTCCAGCAGGAAGGAGCTGCAGACGGAAACATCCGGATTCCTCCAGGAAACTTCCTGTCCTCTGGGAGGGAAACGCTGCAGAACTGAACCGGGCCGAGGTTCTGGAGGTTCTACAGATGGTTCTGGTTAGCCGGTTCAGTAGCTGCAGAGCTTGAATAAGCTCTGCAGCTCAGACATCTGGGATGTTTGGTGGTGTGGTTTCCATAGCGACAGTGGGAGGGAAGCTGGGCCGGTTACAGGAAGCGGGTCGGGTTCACGCTGCGGCTGACCCACTTCCCCCTTTCTGACTTCACTTCCTGCCGCGGCACCAAGAGGTCCGTTTGGCAGCCGGGCCGCACCGGAGCAGCGCCATGGAGGACCAGGGCAGCCCTGCAGCCGAGCGGTGGGTCCAGGTTAGGGTTCTGGTTCTGACTAGATGCTTGGTGAGTGTTGGCAGGTACTCTCTGGACCCAGTTGTTTGGTTCTTCAGATGTTGATCAGAACTTTGGGTCCAGCTTTGGGTTTCCAAACAAAGGATTCAGAACCTTTCAGACTCTTGAAAACCAGAAGCAGAAGTTCTGTTCTGCTGGTTCTGGAAGGTTCTGAGTAAAGCTTTGTGATGTTTGATTCTGAACATATTGGAAAACTTCAAAATGATAAATGTCTGACCAGAACCAGAAGCAGGACTTTTCAGAATAAAAGCATCAGCTTATTGTTCATGGAGACCAAGCAGAACCAGAACCGGTTCTGGTTCCTGTAAGGTCCAGATTTGGGTCTCCTGAGCCCAGTTCTGGAGGCCCGACCTGTCTGAACCAGTTCTGGGTCAGAACCACAGGATGTGTGCTAAATGGACCAACCCAGTTCGAGAACAGAAGCAGGTTGTGTTTGGGTCGGTACCGATGGTCCAGACCAATCCAGCAGCTGTTTGTTTGCTGTGTTGCCATGGCGATGGGTCAGACCCAGCCTGCGGTTCTGTTGGTTGAAGTGACTGTCCTCGTGTCTCCAGGGAGCGTCCAGTAGACCAGCTCGACCCGGAGGTTCTGGAGGTTCTGACCAACGGCCTGAAACCGGACCTGGAGGCGGCCCGGCGCCTCGCCAAGAGGCTCTACGCTCTGGACGGGTTCCGCAAGTCCGATGTGGCGCCGCACCTCAGCAAGAAGTCAGTCTGGGTGCAAACCGGGTCCAAACCCGGTCCGGAACCGGAGCGTTTGGGTCGGATGTTCTGGATTGACCGAGCTTCCTGTTCTTATCCTGCAGTAACGACTTCAGCCAGATGGTGGCGCAGGAGTACCTGGAGCACTTCAACTTCAGCGGCATGAACATCGACCAGGCGCTCAGGTCAGTGCTGGTTCTGGTACCAGGCCCGGTTCTGGCCCAGTTTCTGATTAGGTTAAACAGGAAGGTCAACTACTGAACTACCGAATCGGTGAATGAGTGAAAGGTTCTGGTTCTGATTAGGGCTGTTATAAACGAATGTTAGGAGTCGAGTAATCTATCGATTATTCTTACGACTAATCGGATAAAAAAAGATAAAATAAAACATTATTAAATCTAACATAACAGTTTTGTTATCAACATCAGTCCAGTTTTTCACATTTGAGCTTCCCTAACAGTAACTTTTCTGTAGTTTAGAGAATTAACAATAACAGCTCATTTTCTAACAAAACTTATACAGGAATCTGAAATGATATTCAGTTTAATAATAAAAAGGCGGGCTCACTGATACACTTATGAAAATGTCTTTGCTCCAGCTTTTGGTTTCTGTATTCATCTGCAGTCAGGTTAACTGGTGAACTCTGACCTTGCCCAGGCATTTATAGCTTTGTGTTCACGTTAGCGACGGGATTTAACTCCTTTGTTCGTCAGTCAGAAGCATCTACCTGCAACGTGGCGCCTCAACGTGAGACCACGATCATCTCATATGAGACCGGGATGCGCACCATCCCGGTCTCATATGAGATGTGAGACTGAACAAAGCCGCCCGCCGTGTTCAGTCTGTCCGCTACCTGTATTAACACACCTGCAGCTCTGAACCAGCAGCTCCAGAGGAGAAAAGCTGCCGGACTCCAGGCATGGCGCCCGTCATTTTAAGGATGCTGATTGGTCCCCAAAAACCATAAAAACTCGGATATTATCACCAATCAATAAAATTCCCACAGGCTGAACCTGAAATTGGACATTAAGCTGCTAACACTGAGCTTTCACCAACAACTCAGGGCTCCATGCCCTGACTTCCTCCCCCAGGTAACAACCCGACCGGAACACGGCGCTGAATCATAAAACAGAAACTAACCAAGCTTCCAGGCAGGAACATTTTCCTCAAGGAATTTTAATAATCGAGGAACTCGACTCATTCGAGGAATCGTTTCATCCCCAGTTCTGATCCAGTGTCTCTCTGACTTCTGGTTCTGGTTCAGGATGTTTCTGACCCGGTTTGCTCTGATGGGAGAAACCCAGGAGAGAGAGAGAGTCCTCGCTCACTTCTCCAGGAGATACAGGCAGTGTAACCCCCAGACGCTGTCCACTGAAGGTACCTGAACCTCACCTGTTCACCTGAATCTCACCTGCCTGTCTCACCTGTCCCTCCCTGTCTCTCTCTCTCAGACAGCGTCCACACCCTGACCTGCGCCGTCATGCTGTTGAACACTGATCTCCATGGAAACGTGAGTGTCTCCTTCGTCTTCCTCATCAGGTTTACTGATGGTCACATGACTGGCTTCCCAACAGGGACTCAATTTTTTTCCCCAAAATATATTTACTGTAATTTTAACAGTTTAGACAAACGGCTTGAATATTCTGCAAAGTATGACAGCAGCAGCAGTTGTAGTAGTAATAATAGTAGTAGTTGTACGACTAATACCCGGGGTGAAACGGACGGCGGAGTCCGGCGAAAACAGGCGCTTAGATTCTGTGACGTGACGGGAAAGGGATCAGTAAAAATGAGCCAATAGACAGTCTAAAATCAAACGACTGGAAGTCAAAGATCAGGATCTGCACCAGGTAAAACATTTAGATAAATGGATAACAAGTTATAAATTTGACGGCCGTCTAAATTAATGTTTTGATTGTTTATTCTATGTTGCATGACTTTGTGTTTTTATGTTTATTATGATGTCAAGCACTTTGAAATGCCTTGCTGCTGAAATGTGCTATACTAATAAAATTTGATTGATTGATTGATTGATTGATTGTAGTAGTCGTACTGTTCAGGCTAAAATAAAACACAAACAAAGAAACAGCAAAATGCCTCTCACAATCCTGGTTCTAATGCAGCCCTTCACATGTTCAACATACCATCTTTATACTGAGATATTAAAACTGTGTGTGTCCTCTACTAGATTGTCTTTGGGAACTGCAGTTAACATGTTATTCAGTCACTTGTACCGTCATTTGAGATGTTCAGATCCTTGATATACATAATGAAGGGATTCCAGAGGAACTCAAACAGATCCTGTTTGCCCTTTAATACAAATGTAAACTTTCCCAGAGGGAGGGAAGATAGCATCTGCTGCAGCCATTGGTTTACAGTCAGACCATGAGTTTTCTTCCAGAACAATGGTATACATCTTTTCGCATTGAGCAAACTTAAGTTTATAAATGTTCCTTCGTTCTTAGTGTAATTATGTTTTTCAGGGTACAGTCCAAACATAAACAGCTCTGGATCAAAAAGTATTTGTTTGAAATTATTTTGTCAGTTACATCTTTTACCTCTTTGCAAAACAGTATAATTTTCCTTCAATACCACAAACAGTGAACCGGAGTTCCTCTGTCCTCTGAACATTTTGGACATACATGTCCACCAGTGTCCACTGGTGTTATGTAAACCCGCATTAACCATTTGAATTGGATGGAACTCCAGTTGGTTAAATTGATGTTATTTTTTATGAAAAACTCAGAAGTTTTTTACTATTTTTAAAAACAAAACGCATATTATTTTTGATGAATCTGAATAACAGTGACGTTTTTATGAATTTAACGTTTCTGAAACAGATTCTTCTGATGTTGGTTTATTAATAATAACGTTTACATGAGTCAGCTGCTGTCTGTAAGTTTACCGCTCCAGACCTTTACGCTGTTTAAGGAAGTGAGTCTTGTTGCCATGGCAACGACCACAGAAATCAGTGGGTCTGAAGGTTTCTCCTGTAACTGAGCAGAGGCGACTGTAGCAAGCAAAGCGACCTCTGACCTCTTGTTTGTACAGAACGTGGGGAAGAGGATGTCCTGCAGCCAGTTCATCTCCAACCTGGAGGGACTGAACGACGGGAAGGACTTCCCCAAAGACCTGCTGAAGGTGTGTCCCCGTCTCATGTCCTCCTGAACATCCTCCTGAATGTCTCCGTAGACGTCCCCATAATGCAGAAGTGTCTCTTTAACTTCCTCTTTGTGGATCTAATCCCGCTACCTCTTAATTTACACAGATTACATTGTTTACCTTGGTTCAGTTTGAGCCGCGGTGATTCATGTTGCTTTTCATTCTTATGAAGAGCAACACGTGGTCGCAAAACAAAAATCTTCACAGAATCTAGAAATGTTTTTATGTTCAAATTACTATATATCAGTAAAATATCTACAATAAAATAGTACTTATTATTCACAATTATTCTTATTTTACTAAATTGCCCTCATGTTTTAGCAATACTCATAGTTACAAACCATCAGAATCTAGAAAAATACAGATTAAAAAAGTTTTTTGCTAAAATATTACTGTAATCCTAAAGTCATATAACAGCAATTACATTAAAATCCAGAAATGCCCTTATAATTATCAAATTTCACTTTATTAAACTGATAAAATGTATTGCTAAAATGTCCTCATAATAAAATAAAAAATACATTGTCCTCACAATCTAGAAATGTCCCCATGATACACTGTCTGAATGGTAAAATGTTCTCATGAAATAATTTTTTTTTTTTATAATTCCAATATTTTTATACTCTCAAAACATCCTGATAATCCATGATTTTCTTTTGTAAATTAGAAATGTTTTATGTTTGGTTGTTTTGGGTCTGGATAATCTAATCTATATCCCACACACACAGACCTGTTTTTCTCTCTCATTGGGACGTCACGTCGACATAAACTCGTCTCTTTGGGGACACAAACTTTAAGTGGGTCCAGGTCCATAGATGTATTGATGGACATGGTGGACTGGGACATTTCATCTGCAGCGCATTGCCGTAGCGACAGCATCACTGTTTGCACTCAGACCGGTTTTCCTGGCTGCTGTGGGTAGTTCTGTCTGTCTGGTGTGTGTTCATGTCTGAGTGGGCCGGTTCCACCTCAGCCTCGGAGCGATTGACATGAATCTGCGTCACCTCTTCACCTCCATCATCCTCATCATCATCATGCATGTTGCTAATCTGTGTGTAGAGCGTTTACTGAGTTGTCGTCATGTTAGACGGCTGCAGCAAAGAGTGTGTGGGCAGCAGCTCAGACTGACTGAGAGGCAGAAAAACAGGAATAATTTGCTCTCCTCCTGCTCTGATCCTCTATCAGTGTTTGCATGAAGAAACAAGAAACTTCTGCTGAAATCTCTTGGCAGCTAGACGACTTACTTTATGACCACATTGTTTATTCAGTGTAACGAGACAGCAAAATCTGATCAGAGAATTAATCTAAATAACGCTTAAACACAGGAGCATGGAAATGAAACCACATTCAGATGTTTGGAGATTATTTCTAGAAATGGCTGAAAAATTTCCGTCCCCCGGAGATGTTGCTGGTTTGATGATATCAATGTTTTGGTGTCCAAGACTAAAACTTCTCCTGTGATTCTAGTCCATGGAGATGCTTTAAAATTGTATGAACTCTCAAATTGGCTGGAAACCAGTAGCCTGAATGTGATGCTGGTCTAGTTCCAGACTGAAGGCCTGGGGTGAATTGTAGGGAGATTGTGCAAAAAACCTACCAATTTTTGGTAGGTTAACCTAATGAGATCCAGGGTAGGGCTAATGATATTAGAGCAGAGCCTATGGACTTGTGGGGCGGAGCCTGGCGAGTTGAAAGGCGGGGCCTGTTGTGTTGTGGGCGGAGCCTGGGGATATTTGGGGCAGAGCCTGGCGAGTTGTGGTTCAGATATCCCTGACTAACCATGATGTTGGTTGGCATTAGTTTGTCAGGAAGGTGAAATGCCACCTTCACCAGGTTTTAGTCACTATATAGATGCCACAGAACATTATTAGTCATTTGTGATATAGTTCACCTGATTTATACATTTAACTTTAATAACTCAACATGGAATATTTAAAACTTTTCAGTTAAAATTGTGGGGCGGAGCCTATGGAGATGTGACTGGTTTCTGTTTTTTAATTGCATTTTAATTTAATTTACAACAAATTATCAAAAACTTGTTAAAATATTGTTTATATTTCCGCAAAAATATTTAAAATAAAAGAAAATACAAAAATAAAAAGATTCAAAATGATTTGATATTCTGAGAAGACATTAGACAGCAATGAAAATTTGATTTTAAAACATTAAAGTAAAATGAATGGTTTAATTTTCAGTTCTGAAATGATAAAAATGTTCCTCTTCATCACTGAGCTTCATCTACATTCAGCTCATGACTGGCAGCCGGAGGCGGGCCTTAGCTGCTGGCTCTGCCCTCTGATTGGCTGCTGAGCTCAGAGAAAATGCGCATTGAGAGAGAGAGAGGAAGAAGAGGAGGAGGGCAAACAGTCTTTAACAGTTCAGTCTGAGGAAGAGGAGCAGGACTGAGATCACCTGAAGAAGACGAGGGATTCTCCTGCAGGAGGAAGAGGAGGAGATCAACAGCTGAGGAAGAGGAGAAGGGATTGTGTCAGATTCAGGGCGAATTGGGAGAAACTTTCCTCCTCTGTCTCCCCACCTTCATCCTCCTTCCTCTCCCTCACTCTCTCTCTCCGTCTGACTGTGTAGGCGTGCTCGCTCGCCCCAGCCTCCCTCTCTCTCCTCTTCTTCGTCGTCCTCTGGGTTTTGGCTGATGATTCTCCTTCGTCACACGTTTATTTGCAGTCCAGGGATTCTCCTCGCCGCCACTCCGAGTCGGGATGCGTTTGTCTGGGTGATCAAGGCGTCGCATCGCCGTGGTAACCGCCTGACCGGACCGCGCGGAGTCTGGGTTTGTCTAACGAGACAGGAGGAAGAGGAGGCTCCTTCAGAAAGTCCGGTCAAACCTTTAAATACGTCATCGATCAGAAGAAACAATCTCAGCACCACATGAACCCAGAAATCAAACGTCTCCGACTCTAAAACAGAAATCTGATTCATTTCTGCTTCAAATCTGAAATTACTGGAATTAAAACCATCAGAATATTTTTGATCTCGTTGAAGAAACAGAAACAGTTTGGTTCAGAAATCAGAAGTTTGATCTGACCCAGGAAGGAGTTTCCTCCAGAACGGATCTGGAAACTGATGGACTAACCCAGAACTACAACTGGACCTGCTGGAGGAACCGGATCCATCAGAACCAAAACCTCTAACGGCTCCGTCCAGACTGTATTCCCCCACTGTTCGGCTCAGAACCGCTCCGCTTCCAGTCGGATCCTAGTCGACCCGGATCAGCCATGATCGGAGTCAACAGCATCCATTCCTCGGGTCGGAACCGTTCGCGCTCGCTGTGCTCGGTCCGGAGCGGCGCCAGCCGGGACTCCAGGGAGTCGGACTTCCGCTATCCGCGGGCGCCCCGGTCCCGGTCCTTGAAGCCGCTGGCATTCCCGGACCTGCTGGGCAAGAGCCAGGACCGGCAGCAGCACCCACAGAACCGCAAGAAGAAGGTAGAGCTGGTACCGTTAGGTCCAGACCCTACAGAACCTCCAAATCTGTCCTGTTAGAGCTCCATTATCTGAAATTATGAAGAAGTTACACATTTATGTTTCTGGGGTGAATTTTTCAGTTGAAATTATACATAAAATAATTAAAAAGTAAAAGTTTTATGAAATATTTCAGGTTTTTAGAGCTGCATGTTGCCCTGCAGCCCCCAGGGGGCAGCGGCTCCCCTGCTGCTGACAGACCAGCAGGAATTCATGGGGGAAGAAAGAAATCAAACTCCAGTTTGTCCAAAGTTAAATCTGAGTTTAACTTTGGATCCTGGTCAAAAAGTCCACATTCCAGCTATAATTTGATTAATTAACTAAAGATGTTAATAAACATATTTTCATTTTATCAACATATTATTCTAACATTTTATATTAGATTAGAATAATTTAAAAGTGTTTTTGCCTGTGAATCCCATGAGCTTCTGCCTCTGCAGCTCTACTGCCACCTGCAGGTCGGAGGGAGCATTACGGTTCCTCTGGTCGGTTCATCTCCATGAACCGACACGTATTTATGCAAACATTCATCACAACTACGTTCTTTTGCACATGCAGGCCACTTCGGCATCAGAAACCGTTCACATCATGTGGTGCGACTGCAGCCAAAGTGGGCTGCCCAAAAACAAGGTGTTCCTCTAGGCCACACCTGATTGGACGAATATTACATCTGTCATTCGACATTGTTTTTTTTAAATATTACTTGCTTAAATGTTGTGAGTTTAAATATTGCTAGCTTAATTGCCATTAGCTTAAATGTCTTTAGCTTTCTTGTTATAATAATCTCAGGCAGGTCGTGGTGTTGTTGGTGTCTCCTGTTTCTCCTTCCGTCTCTTTAGGACAGAACCGCTGGTTACATTTCAAAATAAGACGACAGCGACGTATTTTAGAGTAGCAGTTTTCCGGGAATGTTTCTAAGTGTGGAGAGTTAAATGTTGATGCTTCATCATCCATCTTGGTTTCTGAAGCCATGTGAAGCTGACAGAAAAATTAAAGACAGATAAAAACTAAAATTATCAATACAAGAACTAAAACTGGCCTCCATGTTTGGTCAGCCGTGATCGCTGCACTCCACATCCGACCAGAACCGGGCCAGAAGCTGCAGTTGGTCCACGGTTGGTGAGCCGCTGTCTCTGCGGTCTGGAAACCGTCCAGAACAGTTCTGGTTCTGGTTCCGGTTCTGCTGACTCAACCTCTCTCTCTGTTCTCCATCCTGGTGTTCTGGTGAGTGGCGCCCCCTGTGGACCCAAACAGCAACTTGAAGCTGATGTTCAATAAAACAGCTGGTCTGATGGACACCAGAACCGGGTCTGACCCTTTGCTGGAGAACTAACCCGCCCGGTCTGATCGGTCCGGTCACACAGGTGATCAGAACCCTCCATCAAGTCAGGTCTGTTTCCTTTGTGACCTGGTTCTGTTGGGCCCGGTTCTGATGGGTCCGGTTTCTGTCTGACCCGGTTCTGATGAGCCCGGTTCCTGTCTGACCCGGTTCTGTTGGGCCCGGTTCTGATGGGCCTGGTTCCTGTGTGACCCGGTTCCTGTCTGACCCGGTTCTGTTGGGCCCGGTTCCTGTCTGACCCGGTTCTGTTGGGCCCGGTTCCTGTCTGACCAGGTTCTGATGAGCCCGGTTCCTGTCTGACCCGGTTCTGTTGGGCCCGGTTCTGATGGGCCTGGTTCTGTTGGGCCTGGTTCCTGTGTGACCCGGTTCTGTTGGGCCCGGTTCCTGTCTGACCAGGTTCTGATGAGCCCGGTTCCTGTCTGACCCGGTTCTGATGGGCCTGGTTCTGTTGGGCCTGGTTCCTGTGTGACCCGGTTCTGATGAGCCCGGTTCCTGTCTGACCCGGTTCTGATGGGCCCGGTTCTGATGGGCCTGGTTCTGTTGGGCCTGGTTCCTGTGTGACCAGGTTCTGATGAGCCCGGTTCCTGTCTGACCCGGTTCTGATGGGCCTGGTTCTGTTGGGCCTGGTTCCTGTCTGACCAGGTTCTGATGAGCCCGGTTCCTGTCTGACCCGGTTCTGATGGGCCCGGTTCTGATGGGCCTGGTTCTGTTGGGCCTGGTTCCTGTGTGACCCGGTTCTGTTGGGCCCGGTTCCTGTCTGACCAGGTTCTGATGAGCCCGGTTCCTGTCTGACCCGGTTCTGATGGGCCTGGTTCTGTTGGGCCTGGTTCCTGTGTGACCCGGTTCTGTTGGGCCTGGTTCCTGTCTGACCAGGTTCTGATGAGCCCGGTTCCTGTCTGACCAGGTTCTGATGGGCCTGGTTCTGTTGGGCCCGGTTCCTGTCTGACCAGGTTCTGATGGGCCTGGTTCTGTTGGGCCTGGTTCCTGTCTGACCAGGTTCTGATGAGCCCGGTTCCTGTCTGACCAGGTTCTGCTCTCTCTGCAGACGCTGTACAGCTCCATCAGGAACGAGAAGCTGCAGTGGACCATGTGAGTGTAAACATGTTTCGTCGTTTCGCTCTCACTCTCTTATTCAAGCTGCTGTTGCCGTGGCAACTGTTCCTGCTTCTCGCCGGCTGTAATTACGGGTCAGCATCCCAAAGCCCCGGTAGCGTGTGTGTGTGCGTGTGTGTCCTAATAACAGCCTCCTGGTTAATCACCACCTGCAGCACCAATCAGAACCAGAACACCATCAGGACCCAACAGAACCGGGTCCTGATTGGGATTAAGGTTCCCCTGGTTCCACCAACCAGAACCCAGACACTGGGTCTGGATGGATGGATGATTGTCGGAGTGTCTGGGTCTCTAACCAGAACCGTCTGACCCAAACTCTTCATCTCGTAGTGATGAAGAGGAGCTGAGGAAGTCTGCGTCAGAGCTGGCCGACGCCCGCACCGACTCCGCCTCCCAGACCATGCGGCGCGTCGCCGGCGGCAACCCGCTGGTGGGCGTGGCCCAGCAGGCCGACGGCGAACTGTACAAGAGCGGCTTCCTGGTGAGGAAGGTCCACGCCGACCCGGACGGGAAGAGAAGTACGTGGCTGCTCTTCATCCTCCTCCTCGTCTTCCTCGTCTTCCTCGTTGGCTCCATGTTGTTTCTGTTTCAGCTCCGCGGGGGAAGAGAGGCTGGAAAACCTTCTACGCCATGCTGAAGGGTCTAGTCCTCTACCTGCAGAAGGTAAAACACCTGGACTGCGTTTCCCATCAGCCCTTGCTGCAAGACACACCGCTGCCTCCGGTTCTGATCCGTTAGTGGTCAGAACCAACGGCACAGCTCCGCCTAGTGGTGACACTCCAGACTGCAAGCAGCAGGGGAGACACAGAACATTTAGATCCGGTTCTGGTTCTGGTGAGATGACCAGAAGGTCCAGAGAATCCAGATAAACATCAGATTTATCCAGAAGTGTCTTGGTGGTGAGGACTTTGTCTCCCTGTAGCTTATTGGTTCAGCAGCGGAGAGGTTAGGGTCAGAGACCTTCCGGATGTCCGGTCCCGTCTGTTTCGGGTCGGGTCACGGTGCGTTTGTGTCCTCGCAGGACGAGTACCGGACGGAGCGAGAGCCGACGGAGGACGACGTGAAGAACGCCGTGTCCGTCCACCACGCCCTGGCCATGAGGGCCGCCGACTACCGCAAGAGACCCAACGTCTTCTACCTGAGGACGGCCGACTGGAGGGTCTTCCTGCTGCAGGCGCCGTAAGGAACCCGGCCAGCGCCCCCTCTGGTTCGGAGGACATGATGGGGGCAGGGACGCTAGAGGACTTAGGGGATGCTAGGAGTGAAAGCTGTAATCTGAATGTTTTAGGGGAAAATTTGGCATCAACTAGACTTTTAGAAATGTAATAAATCGGCAGAATAATAAAAGCAGAAGCCTGAAAATGTTCAGTACCAAACGAGTTCAGAACAGAGCCAATCGGTCGCAGCAGCTTAACGGGTAAAATTAGCTGAAAAGCTAATGGTGTTAAGCAGCAGATTCTGATCGTCCAGTAATCTCCCCCTAACGTCTTCTTCTACTGTCCTCCAGGAGCGCTGAGCAGATGCAGTCGTGGATCACCAGGATCAACGCCGTGGCGGCCATGTTCTCTGCTCCTCCGTTCCCAGCCGCCATCGGCTCCCAGAAACGCTTCAGCCGCCCGCTGCTGCCGGGGTCCAACACCAAGCTGACCCAGGTAGGGACCGGAACCCGACCGGAACCCGACCAGAACCCGACCGGAACCCTTCAGGTTCTGGTTTCGTCCTCACTGTGTCTCTCTCTCCAGGACGAACAGCTCCAGGCCCATGAGAACCGGTTCCGGGCGGTTTCCTCGGAGCTGACGGAGCTCACCGCCGCCACGCCCGACCGCAGGGTCAAAGGTCGTGAGCTGGAGGAGCAGAAGCTGCGGAGGGAGTACCTGGAGTTCGAGGTGAGCTGTCGGGTTCTGGTTCTGAAATGCTCAGGTTGGAGACCAACAGCAGAATCACCAGATCCAAACGGGTCGGAACGGTTCTGAACAGGTCCAGATGGTTCTGGTGGATCCAACCAGAGCCTCCTGAATGTTCTGAATGCTGGAGCAGGACGGGTCGGCAGTACCGGGCCAGAGAGGAAAAAACACCTTCTGCTGAGCGCCAGATGGTCCGACAGAACCGGCAGGCGGTTACCATGGCAACAAGCTGCCGTCGCCGGGACATGGAGGAGACAAGCGGTCCGATCAGAACCAGAACCATAGAGGTTTAATTCTATGATCCCGGTCGGCGAAATTCTGCTTTCTGTGACCCGGTTGGTCTGGAGGTTCTGACGGACCGGATCAGAACCGGTCGGGTCGATGCTGAACTATTCAGTCCCAGGCTGTTTCACCAGAACCAGAACCCGCTCCTGACCCGGTTCTGCTCTTCTCTCCTGCAGAAGACACGGTACGGGACGTACGCCATGCTGCTGCGGGCCAAGATGGCGGACGGCGGCGCCGACCTGGCTGCTTTTGAGGCACGGCTGTGCGGCGACGGCGGCCTGCAGAGGGCGCACTCCAGCCCCTCGCTGCCCCAAGACACCCAGGACAAGAGCCGCGGCGCCAAGACGTCCCGCAGCCTGAAGGCCACGCCCTCCTCCTCCTCCTCCTCGGTGACGAAGAGTGGTGCCAAGGAGGGGGCGGGGCCAAAAAACGGCCAGAGGGCGGAGCTTCAGAAGCAGAGCAGCAAGCAGGAGGAGACGGCGTAACATTCAGGCGCCGTCAGTCAAAATGCTGAGGCACTTTGCTCCCGGTGAGACGTTAAAGGACGGCGGGAAAACAGACACTCATCCAGGAAGCACTTCCAGCCGCCGGCCTTTCACAATAAAAGCTTTATTTCCTGTTAGTCATTTCAGGGCAGAGAGCTGAGAGCGGCGCGTTCAGGGTCACCAACGCATCATAGGAAATTATAGTTGCATCGTCTCAGATGGAATCTGAGAGGAAACAACCGACCAGAACCAGAACCTCCAGAACTGTTGGACCAGAACTTTCATGATTTCTTCCTTCAGGTTCTGCTGGAGAGAAACATGAAGTACGGAGAACCGTTAGGGACAAAAAACTGATCCCCCTTTAACCTGCAGATCAGTCCAACTGATGCAGAACCTCCGGTTCTGGATTCTGGACCCGGCTCAGAGTAAAAATGATCCAGATGTGAAATTCATTCATAGAATTTAAATTGAATCCTGAATTCAGGAACTGAGGAAGCAAAGATCCTCTGTGCTAGAAGATGTGTTACTCCTGTTTTTATTTGACCAGATTCTGTGTGTGTGTGTGTTTTCATAGTCTCAGTCAGAACCAGGCTGTAGTTCTCTGAAGCTGCCACTGGGGGGCGACAATAAGTCGGACTGGATCAGAACCAGAACCACTCGGTACTGGATCTCTGCTGAGGAAGGTTCGAAGCTCACAGAACTGATCCGGTTCAGAACCCAATCAGAACCAGAAGTTAAAACATCAGAATGAAAGTTTTCTGCTGTAACGGACCGGTTCTGATCCGCCTCCAGCTGGCAGCACAGGGAACCGGATCAGAACCAAACTCTTAAAGGGTTTTCTCTGACCCATCAGAAAAAAACTGGGTTCTGTTCAGATTCAGACTGGATCAGAACCTGAGGATGAGCGACACCAGGAAGTCTTGAGAACCGGATCACAAAGGTACCACCAGAGACGGTCTGGTTCTGGAACTTTCTGGTTCTGCTGGACCAACCCGTCCTCTTCCTCAGGCTGCAGATGAAGACCTAGACCGGTTCTGGTCGGTCCAGACCGAACGGAACCACTTCACTACCAGAACTCTGCAATTTATGGTTGCGTGTAAATAAGCTGGACCGGATCCGACCGGACCTCAGAAATCTGTTGTAAATAAATTTGGACCTTCAGAACCGGAAGAAGCCATACAGCCGCACTTTGCTTTGAGTCGGACCAGGTCGAATCGGACCGGAACCGGCCTGTGCTGTACAGACGTCACTTCCTGTCTCGATCCATTAAGCAAAATAAAAACATGGACCGGAACTGAAAACTGGGTCGAATTTTTATTCCAGTCAGTTCTGTTCAGGCGGGTCCAGATGGAAAAAACTGATTCTCCTTTAATTTAGAAAAATTTAATTTGAACATAAAAAAATCTTAATTTTAGTTTTTTTTTTCAAGTTGGTTCTGATTTTTTTTCTTGTTTTGGAAACGGGAGACATTTTGGATTTTTTTTGCCGTTAGATTTTACCTGCAGAGATCTTCTATTAAACAGCGACGCACACTCGGTTAGCTAAATGGGATTAGAAATCTGATGATCAGCTGGTGTAAAACCAGTTTATTATTCCACTTTAGGAATAATAATGTCAGAAAAATGACCAGATTACCTCAAACACCTCTTCATGAGCAGCGTCAGAGGTCAAAGGTCAGCTGATTTCTGTTCTAGTTGTCTCCTGTGGTAAAGGATTGGTGTAATTATGAGTGACGGCCAGTAGGGGGAGCTCTGGAAAGGAAGTTCTGATGTTTCCTGAACCCGTTTCCCTCCTGGAGGTTCTGATGGTTCTACAGAGAACCATGTCAGAGCAGCGCCACCTGCAGGTTAGATACTGATCTGCGGAGGCGCCGTTCCTTTAAATCTCCACAGTTTAACAGCATTTATTCTCATTTATTATCCGTTTTTACAACATTAGACATGATTTTGGCATCATTGGTCTTCTACACCTGACAGGTGAGTCAACAAGGTGCGGTGCTGCATTCAAATACCCCACAGAAACCAGAAAATTCCAGTTTTAGTCTCAGTTTTTTGATATGAAGACGAATGAAACCGAAGGACATTAAAATATAAATAAAAGTCAAAGTTCCAGTTTCTGCTGAATCAGCTCAGGATGAAGATGATGATGATGATGATGATGATGATGATGAAGGGAGTGTCGTCGATCCGTTTTGCAGCACTTCTGCCTCCTCCAGCAGAACAAACTTGTCTTCATCAGCTGATCCTTCCTCAGCAGTCACATGACCCCATTGCTGCTCACTGATTGGTCATCGCCTCCTCCTGCTGCTCCTCCATTGGCTGGCTGCTGAAGCCGCTGTCCACCGTGGTGTCTGATTGGACAAATACCAGGAAGTAAGGAACATTTCTCAGTTCAGCCGTACTAACCCTGCAGCTGGTCGCTCCTTAGCGGAACCAATCTGGGTTCAGTCTGACCGTCATGCTGGGCCGCTTGGTTCTGGTTCTGTTTGGGTTCTGACCAGTCAGACCTACCTGAGCTGTGCTTGTCGTCTCGCAGCTCCGTGTTCCTCAGCAGCCGGACTCCCTCCGTCAGACCCAGAGCCTGCAGCGCCTCCACCAGGCCTTCAACCGGACCTCCACCCAGCTGCAGCACAGAGACACGTGGTGAGCGGGTCAGAACCGGGTCGGTTAGAGCCGGGTCAGAACCGGGTGGGGTACCTTGTAGTGCTGCAGCAGGTGCTGGCAGGGCGTGGCGCTGTCCTCGTACAGGTGCGTCAGCGTCATCATGCCCAGCTTCTCGGCCAACTTCACCCAGGGAACGTCGCCGACGCTCAGCACCGCCACTAGCCGGCTCAGCGTCTCCTCGTCCAATCCCGACCGCTCGCCGTCTGTGGCAGCCAGAAGTTAGGTGGGGTGACATGACACAAGCTACCTGCACAGGTGAGGGCACCGACCTTCACTGCCGGTCCGGATCTTTTTGTCGGCGTGGCGACTGGGCTTCGGGCTTCTCTTGGAGGTCAGCAGGTTCCTCACCTGAAGGAACAGCGGCAGGTGAGACACGCCCACAGCCCCGCCCCGGCCCGCCGCTGCAGCTCTTACCTTCTGACAGGTGGCCAGGTCCAGGGGGGTGTGGCCTCTGGCCCGCCTCTTCCGGCTGATGATTGGCTGCGCGTCGTCTCCTCTGACTGGTTCGTCCGGCTCCGCCTCCTCGTCTGACGAGCTGAAGTACAGCGGCTCGTCGTTCTCCATGTTCTTATCGGCACCTGAAAACAGGAGACGCTCACAGGTCACCTGGTGCAGCTGGACAGGTGAACCTAGTCCTCCAGGTGAACCTGGAGTTCCCTCACCTGCAGCGATCAGCATGGAGCAGAGCGTGGGGAACCCCAGGCTGGCCGCCAGGTGCAGCGGCGTATTTCCTCCGAAGGTGCAGGTGTTGACGTCGGCCTTCAGCTGCAGAGGAGACGCAGCGTTAGCAGGTGCAGCCCGGGTGGAAACAAGTCCCGCCTCTTCCTGTTGGCTGCTTACCTCAGTGATGAGCGTGCACGCCACTTTGAACAGGTTCTCTCTGACGGCCAGGTGCAGCGGCGTGTTCCCGCTCTTCAGCTCAGCCGCGTTGATCTTAGCTCCGCCCTCTACCAGCAGGCGGAGGCAGCGCTCGCCGTCCCTCCTGGCGGCCAGGTGGAGCGGCTGCAGACCTGCGAACACACAGCCACAGCTTAGTGCCTCGCCAACGCGTCAGGGTCGGCGCAGGCTCCGCCCCTCACCGTGGTAGTCCGGCGTGTTCACCAGGTGTGCGTGGCGCTCTCCCAGGTGGGCCAGCAGGAGGCGCAGCGTGGCCGTGTCTCCGGCCAGCGCGGCCAGGTGAAGCGGGCTGCGGCCATCTTTGTCCACCAGGGTGGGGTCAGCCCCCGCCCGCAGCAGCACCTCCGCTACCTTCAGCTGCCGCGTGATGACCGCCAGGTGGAGCGGCGTCTGAGGAGTGGGCGGAGTCAGGACATCAGATGGCCACCAGGACTGGCATAGCTAGCGCAGCTAGCATAGCTAGATTAGCGTAGGTACCAGATTGTAGCTAATGTGCTGGATTAGAACATGTAGCCTAGCTATCGTAGCATAACATAGCCCTAGCCCAGCTAGCCTAGCCTAGCGTAGCAGGCTACCTGCTGCAGGTGGTTGCAGGTGTTGAGCACGGCGCGCTGCTGGCTGCTCAGCAGCGTCTGGATCAGCTGCTGGATGACGGCCGTCTGCTGGTGGATGATGGCCAGGTGCAGCGGCCTGGTGGGACACTGCCAGTTAGACCGGTCCGACCGGACCAGAAGCGGTAAGGTGTGGTGGGACTCACGTGTCTCCGTTGGCGTCCTGGATGCCACACAGGTGTCTCTGCAGCGCCAGCAGGACGCGGGCGTCTCCGGTGCTGCAGTACTGCAGCAGGGCGGCGGCCGTCTGCCGGGCGCTCTGCGACACCCGGCTGCTGAGGGAGGCGGCTGGGAGACACGGACCGGGTCAGAACCAGAACCATGGAACAGAACCAGCCGCGTTCTGGAGCTGCACACTCACCGATCCGAAGCAGCTGCTGCTGCACAGCCGAGCCTGGCTGGCCCTCACCCTGCTGGGGGGCGGAGCCTGACGTCGGAGGGGCGGAGCCTGACATCTGGGCTCCTCCCCCTGAGGCGAAGCCCGTGAAGGCGCCGGTGTAGAAAGCTCCGCCTCCTGGTCCTCCGTTCATCTGGGAGAACTGGAAACCTGGAGAGAGTCGAGCCGTTAGCGACACCAGAACCAGAACCTCGCCAGGTCCAAGCACTCGGATCCCAAACGGTTCTGTTTGGGATCTGGTTCTGGTTCTGATCCTTCTCTCTGGGCCACACCTGGTCCTCCTGGTCCTGATCCGAAGCCGCCGGTGCCGGGCCCTCCGTCACGCCCTCGCCCTCCTCTCCAGGAATCGTAGTGCGGCAGCGGCTTCTGCTTCTTCCTCAGGACTTCCTCTTTGTCTGAAACACAGCAGGCGTCATGGAAGTGCTGTGGGCGGAGCCTGGTCTCCATGGTAACCGGGGCGGACTCACCTTGGACCTGTGGGACGTAGGTGAACTGCTTGGGGTCGCTGCTGTCGCCGGCCTTCTTGCGGCGCAGCTGCAGGAAGACGGTGACGGGCCGGTCGATCTCTGCGCTGTGGTACGGCGGCGTCTTGAACACGATGGCGTACTGCAGACAGGAAGTGATGCGTGTCACTATGCTGGTTTGACCTCTGACCTTTACACGTTCTGATCTGATTTTCAACTGAATAAAACTGAAAACTAAAAATAAAGGTTTTTAAATTTTCTATTTCTCACTGTTTAAAAATTATTTTTCAGTTTGAAAAATGTTTTTATTTTACAAATAATTATTTTTATTTCAATACAATTTTTTATTTCCAATATATTTATCAGGTTACATTTTTTTGTGTTTCAAAACTAATTTTCAGTTTCAGTTTATTTTTTCAGGTGGGATCATTTAAAAGATTTCAAATATTTTATGGTTTGAACTGTTTTCCAGTTTCAGAAATGTTTTTCGAGCCTTATGTAGCTCCATAGCTCCAGACCTGCTTGTGGACGTCAGTCGGAGAGAAGTCCCCGAAGGCCTCCCAGCACCCGTCCTCGTCTTCCTCGTAGAAACGGATCTCGATGTCGTCTGAGGAGACGGACAGGTGAGCCTCAGAGAGACGGTCGTTGGTCGACCGGCGACCCGAAGACGAAGCGTCTCTCACCTTTCTGGACTTTGTCACACAGCAGGAAGATCTCGTCTCCTCCTAGCACCGAGCCGCACGTCTTGTCCATACGCGAGATCTTCAGGTTGGATGCGTTGGGAGACTCTGCAGGGGAAACGGGTCAGTGTGTGGCCAGCAGGAGGCGCCGTGTGTGTGTGTGTGTGTGTGTGTGTGTGAGAGAGAGACTCACTGCTGTCGTAGATGGGGTTGGACACCACGGGTTTAAGCGCCCTGGTGAAGCCGCCGTTGCTGTCCTGCAGGAAGGCGGTGAAGCGGAGACGGACGATGTTCAGATCCATGACTTTCCCCAACTCCTTGGCCTCCTTCAAGATGGACGACTCCTCGCCGTCTGCAGGGGACAGAGGGACGTCAGAGACAAAGGGGACGTGCAGGTGTGTGTGTGTCCAGGTGTGTGTGTACCTGTGAGCGGACAGTGAGTTCCTTTCTGTCTCCGCCTCTCGTCCCGGAGCCGTCGGGTCAGAACCTCGACCACGCCCTTCTTGGTCACATGGAGGATTCCCAGGTTGCTGAACCTGCAGGAAGTGACATCATCACTGCAGCTGTGAGCGCTTGTTAGCAGGCTGTGGTTCTGTTTGGGTTCTGGTACTGACGAGGCGGTCAGGTCGTTGGGTCCGATGTCCAGGCTGCAGGTCCCGTTCTCGTTGCAGTGGCGTCCCACCAGGCTGTGAGCGTGGACCCGGGCCGGGTCGGTGTGGGTCACCAGCTGGACCTCCACCCGGGCGTGGCCCACGTAGTTGTTGATCTGTGGACCAGAACGTCACCGGCGTCAACAGAACCGGAACCAGAACCGGACAGGAGCGCAGACTGGCTCTGATTGGCTGCTCACCTTCACGGTCGGGTAAGTCCGCCGGTTCTTCTCACTAGACGCCCCCGGCAACCCGCCGTGGGACGGGCCCTCGCACTCGTAACGGAACCGGAACCCCCTCTGCAACGGCAAAACCAGAACTGGGTCAGAGCAGAACCGGGTCCAAACCAGAACCAGCCCCAACCTAACCCCACTGGGCATGTGCTGCAGGCTGAGTCATGTGACCCGCATCCCTTCCTGTTAGTAAATGACTGTTGGACTAACAAGAAGTGACACGCTAACAGCCGAGGGGGAATCACCTGTTTTTCTGGAATTCCCACCTGAACAGTTTTCCAGCTTCACTCTGAGGTTCTAACAGCAGAACTTTAACATTTATTTACACATTTGATTAAATGTGAACATAAGATCTGATCACTTCCTGCTTGTTTTAGAAAACAATCCAGGCGGCCATGTTTCTCATTATGTTAATCTTAGTCTGTGATTTCATAGTCTAAATAATATTTTAGATAAATAAACTGAATATTTGTGTCTAAAACTAAAAATAATCTGTGAACTCTTTATTCTAGACGGTCACTATGTGAAATAATGTCATCAGCATCACGACTGAAATACAGAAACAGGTGGGGGCCGAACAGCCATGAGGAACCCCAGAAACACAGTCTGAGGTACGGAAGGCAAGTAGGGACAAAATTTAATAAATAAATCCTAAATAACATAACTAAAAACATAACAAAATAATTTAAATGTTTTAAGAAAATATTTTAAACCTGTAATGAGTTTCCAGAAAGCTTCTGTATGGAGGGCCAAAAGGGACAAAGTTTATTAAATTAATATATCAATACATCATTAATGAAATATACAATGAAATATGTTTATGTTTAAATTAATCAGTGGACAATAAATTGATGAAATATGTAAATAAATCATTCAAATAAAACAGATGCACATTGTTTCTGGTTTGACAGGTCAAATCATTTGTTGGCGTCGCTGCAGCAACCAAACAATAATTATGAAATAACCAAATATAAATGGAATAAATTAAAATAAGTTTGTATTGGAATGAATTTATCGTAAAATCTCAGGATTCAGATTCTGTCAGAAATTTAAATGAAATTTGTTTTGTTGTCGTCGAGTCGTAAAGGTAACAGCTGTTAAACGTAGCCTCAGGGGTCAAAGGTCAAACAACCCAAAGGTTCTTCTTTCTGTTTCTGATCATCATTACAGAGGTTCTGATTAACCGGGTCAGAATGATTCTGTTGGACTGAAGACTGTAAAAGGTTCTCGAACCAGACTAGAGGTTTGAGTTCAGACAGAACCAGAACCTGCAGGTTCTGCTCGTTGCGGGTCGGACTCACCTGTTTGGGTTCCTCGATGATCTGGATGTACGGACCGTGAGCTGCAACACAGAGCAGAACCGGGTCAGAACCGCTGACTGACCGACAGTTTCCCTGAAGCTTCTCCAGACGGTTCTGGACTCCCTGGTGCCGGGTCGGCCACTGGACCGCTGGGGGTTCTGGGACGTGTTCTGGGATGGGTTGGACCGGCGGGTTCCAGGGATTAGCTACTAGTTCTAGAAAAGTATGCTGGATGCCGTGGTTCTGACCCGGAACGACCTGCCACATAGAACCAGAACCAGAGAGCAGATCCGGTACCAGCAGCCAGTGGGTCCGGTACCAGAGAGAACTTCTCTCTGTGGAAAGCCAAGAGTCCACTGACCCGGTCCAGTTGGTTCTGGTCTGGTCTGCTGGGCCTGCAGGAGGTTTAGTGGGCGGGGCTAAACCAGAGCAGCTCACCTGTCTCAGGTATGTACGGCTCCGTCTTGATCTCCATCGGAGGAATGAAGTCATAGGGGAGGAAGTTTGCTAACTGCTGCAGAAGAAGAGACATCAGATCAGAACCATCAGAACCCGATCAGAACCTCCTGATGTCAGACAGGAACTCACCATGTTGTCGTCTCCGTAGTTCACGAACTGAGGTTCAGTCATCCTGCAGCAGAAACACAGTAAGACACCGAGTGAGTGGTGTGTGTGTGTGTGTGTGTGTGTGTGTGTGTGTGTGTCTGTCTGTCTGTCTGTCTGTCTCTGTGTGTCCGTGTCCGTCCGCGCGTGTACAGGGTCGGCCCGGCAGAACCACCTCAGATCCAAATAAAAGCTAACAAACAGAGGCTCTCCCCTCCCCCGCCTGTTTCAGTTACTTCCTGGAAGCCGACTTCAGGAAAACCCCCAGAATCCCACAGCAAAAAGGGGCGGGGCTTACAGCCTGCTGATGATGTCACACTGCTGCTATGGCAACCAGAGAGGCCGGCACCAAGCAGGAAGAGCCAGAACCATTATGACAACCAGAACCAGGAGGACAAAACCTCCAGACCCGATGATAATGAAGGAACACAGCGAGGAAGACGAGACACCAACCTGGAGCCAGAACCAGAACCAGAACCTCCAGCAGACAGAAGCAGACCCAGCGTTCTGTGTTCATCTACTTCCTGTCTGGTGGTTTTTGACTTCCTGTCTCTCAGAGAAAAACCCAGCTGCCTGTGAGTCAGAACCGACCCAAGGCCCGGTTCCCCAGCGCCGGGACGGCCCCCAGCGCGGCGCCGGCCAATCAGAGCACAACGGGAGGACAGAAACCTGAAGGGGGAAGTCGGCAGGAATCCACGGCGGGAGATTTTACTGATGGTTTCTCTGAAACCTGTCGCCGTGGCAACACCTCTGCAGCATGCTGCGACCTCTGGTGACCCGGTTCTGGAGAACCAGGAGGGTTCTGGTTCTGGACCAAACGGAGGTCATGTTGCTGACTGAGCATGCTCAGTCCAGAGCTGCTGTAGGACCAACAGAACCCACGGGGTTCTGGAGGTTCTGACCCGGGTCGGTGTGATGAAGATGTACCTGAGCGCTCCGGCCATGTCTGGAGGTGAAGAAGAGGACGACTGGATCTTCCTCCTGCCGGGTTTTTTCTGCAGAACACAAACAGACATGATGAGAGTCAGGAGATCAGATCAGCGCCGGTCCAGAACCTCCCCCTATGGACCCGATAGGACCATCAGCTGCTCAGCAGGTCCAGAATCTCTAGAACCTCCTGGTCCAGCCTGGAGCCAGAACCAGTCAGAACCTGGACCACACCAGGACCAGAACCAGAACCAGAATCAAAAAGGCCAGGCAGGTTCTACCGGGTCATGGAGAACCTCCTGCTGGTTCGGGACTTCCTTTTACTCCCAGATTTCAAAGTAAAAGGATTCCACAATAAAAACATCCGGAAATATCAGCAAATTTATGATAAAATCTGAATATTTTAAATTATTTTACGTTCTAATGTCTGGGATTTAAACACAAACATTAAATCCCGAAGCCATGTCAAATTAAAATCGATCAATAATCGATATGATTTCGTCATTTTCCCAGAACCTCCTGAGAACAGAACCAGAATTTCTGAAACCAGTCAGCCTACCCAGTTTAAACGGGTTCGGTGCCAGTAGAACCGGGCTTCTTTCACCCGAATCGAACCACTGATACTTTAAGTTCGGCTTCGGTTCGGATAACTACCGAACGTTGAAGCCTGGCTTCGCGTTTTAGCTCAGATTTAGGCTCCAGTTTAAACCCGTCCGGACCGCTCTGGCCCAGTTAGACCCGGTTGGTTCCGTTAGACCCGTTTAGCAGTAAAATGTGAGTTTTACCTGGTTTCTTTCTTCGCTCTGAATGTCCGCTCTGTTCGCAAAAACTCCCGAACTGAACCCAGAAGCGTCAAACTGGCGCACGAGGAGGACGGGGGACTTCCGGTTCGGAATTTTCAAAATTAAACCTGCGAGGTGTTTTTGTTTCTGCGCTGCTTCTTGTCTGTTGCTCGTTTGAGCAGCAGCTGAAGGACAGCTGGTGTCCCCCTGCTGTCCTCCAGGGACACTGTCCCACCTCCTGCGGTGGTTTCCGGGGACAGGTTTGCTCCTCCGCCAGGCCTCCTGTTCTCCAGAATTTAGCTGAAGAACCGTTCTGTTGGTTCTGCTGAGTTGGACCGGAGACACATGGACGGCAGAGGACCTGCAGGACTCGTTCTGAACACCGCTGTCCTTCAGGGACTCAAACAGTAAAGTAATTTCCTGAAGTTCGGCCACTTTTACTGCTTTTATTTTGAAGCAACAAACAGGATCGGAAATGCTTGCCCCACTCTTTTGCTCCGGTTTGACGCAGCTCAGAGCCGTTGTCATGGTGACTTCAGGCTGTCAGTGAAGTCGGAAATCCCCGAACCTGCAGGGGAATTCCGGAGCCACGGAGGGAACACGGCCAGCTAATTGGTGGGAGCACAAGGTTAAGTCCCGCCCCCCGACGAAACAACAAGTAGAGAAAACGATCAAAATAAGCATCATAAACAGGATTTATGGAAAATTAGTAGAAAACAAATAGATTTTTGTACTTTTCTGCAGTAATTAAAATTAAACGCTTCACGTTTCAAGACAGTGGTCCAAAGATTTTTAATTAAAACAAAATTGATGGATTTAAAGCTTATTTTATTATGAGAATTATCCCGATTGTTTCAGTTTAAACTTGTCAAAGACTTTCAACGGATACAGTGACGTAACAAAATGAGAGAAACAGCCGGAAGAGATTTATTTGTGCTTTATTTAACTTTCTGTTCTCACATAAAGCTAAACCAAGAGCAGCTTCTGTTAAAGCAGACAGACCAGAAAAATAATCATTTTCATGCAGCATAAACAGACTGCCCCAAGCTTTCACCAGGCGCCAACAGGGGCGCCAACAGGGGGCGCCACCTGCGTTTGCATAGATTATTAGAGAAACTGAACGTTCAGAAACAGAAGAAATGAACGGAACCTAAGATCCGAATCAGAAAAGTAAAGACTGTCCACAGAGGAACTGAAGCTGAGGGAGAATTTAATACATAATTTTACAGATTAACAGCAGATGGTGTTATTACTGCATCGCTGAGAAAAAACATCTAAATATGAACGAGTTTAGTTGGATCAGCTGATCTTTACCAGCTACATTCATTTTAAATCTTAAAAGATTTTGTTTGTTTACTATCAAATTAAATGTCTTCAATAACAAATCTGATTAAAATATAAAATATAGAAGTAATGAACAGAAGTTCAGTTATTTCAGAATTCTACATTCATTTAATTTCATTTTACAAACATTTATACATTAAATTTAAGACTCAAGAGCCGGCCCAAGGTATGTGCAATTAAGGTCATATTCAACTGCTGTTGTGTGGATTCCTCTCATTTATTTCAGAATTTTACATTTTTATTATTTTATAGAACTTCTTAGTTTGTCTTTGAAAGATGTGAATGTGATTTGGTTTTATTTTTTAACGGTTTAATCACATTTCACACATCTATTCAAAAAACTAAACACGTTGTTTGCATATTAGTTATTAATATCCCACAATTAACCACCTCTTGTCTCCTCAAAATGCTGATTAGAAATGATGCTAAATGCTCCATGTAGCCTAGAAATGATGACGCATCAGGAGTTGACATGTTGGTCTGGGGCCCCAAGAGAAGGTCTGCTCAGGGCCCCAAAAAGGCTTGGGCTGGCCCTGGAAAATGTGCAAAGTCACTTTGGTAAAGTTGATTATTTCTACAAAACAAAAATAAATCTGTTTTCAGATGATTTTTGAAAGTAAAATCTAGTTTTATGTTAAATTTTTAAATATTTTGTTGTAAAAACGTGGAAAGAAGCAGCAGCTTTTCAGGGTGATCTTTGGTCAAAACACATTCATGATCCGACAGCTGGGAACCCGGTTCTGGTTCTGGTTGGGTTCTGTCCTCTACTGGAAAGGTTCAAGAGGTTTTGGATTTGATACTGGTACCAGAACCTGGCCTGAGAGGTTTGGGTCGGTTTGTTGAATCTAAGCAGCAGAATTTAAATCGGAGGAAAGAGAACCACCTAGAAGAGTCAAGAACCCGACCAGAACCAGAACCAGAACTTTCAACCTGGTCAATAAAGTAATGTAAACGTAAATGAGGTGTATGAAAACATGTGACCAGAACCATGTGGAAATCCAGTAGAACCAGTCAGTGGTTCTGACCCAGTCCATCTGACTGCAGCAGAACTTTTATTCTGCCCGGGGGCTTTTATTTTGGAAGGAACTTCCTGGTTCGGTCCATCAGAACAACCCAGAGTCAGGGCGTTCCTTGATCCGGCCCGGTCCGCATGGTTCTGATCCGTCTGAAGCGAGCGGCGGCTCTGCGGTCCGGTGAGGAAGAGGAGTGATAAAGCAGCAGAAGCACCAAGGCGGGCGGGTAGCGTCTGGAACCAGAACCGGAACCAGAATCTTATGTGAAGATGAGCCCAGAGTTACTGTACACCTTGAAGATCTTCTCGATGGCGTTGACGTACGCCGCCGTCCGCAGGTCCAGACCCAGCTGGTACCGGCTGGCCGTCTGCATGATTTGCTGCAGGAAACAAGACTTTCAGAATAAAAGCTCCGGCCACCAGGGGGCGCTGCAACTCAAATTGTGTGTGTGTGTGTGTGTGTGTGTGTGTTACCCTGGCAGAGCGCTCCATGGTGTAGGCCAGGCCCGAGTGAACGATGTCCTTCTCAGACGCTCCCTGGGACAGAACAGGACAGGTCAGCACTGAGGAAGAGGACGACGACGAAGATCTTTGTTTCTCCTTGAGGGTCAGACATGTGTCCAGGTCTCGGCCAATCAGAGACGGTTAAGGGCGGGACTCCCCTCTGATTGGCTGCAGTAAAGCTGTTCCTGTGTGGCGCTGCTGACTGAATGAAAGTGAACCAACAACTGGTGGGGTGTGAAAACTTACTGCGATCCGCGCCTGGAACTCTGAGGTGGGAACGACTGGAATGGAGCCGTTCAGTTTTCCAAACTTCCTCTCCAGGCTCTCCTGGACGGACACTGAGGAGAAACGGGTCGGTCAGAACCAGAACCACCATGATGATGGTGATGATGGTGATGATGAAGACTGCGGCGCTGACTCAGCAGGTGGTAGTTCGAATCCCTGTCGTACTTGAAGGTGAGCCGGCCGTAGCTCACGTGGTTCAGGTTCTTCAGCCACTCAAAGTACGACACGGTGACGCCCCCCGCGTTCAGGTACATGTCCTGGGTACGACACCGCAGCTCAGACCACTCCAGACCAGAACCAAAACCAGAACTAGAACCAGAACCAGAACCCTCCACTGACCGGGATCACCAGCCGGTTCCTCTCCAGGAAGATCCGGTCCGCCTCAGGCGTGGTCGGCCCGTTGGCTCCCTCTGCAATGATCTGTCAGAACCAGAGACAAACCGGGTCAGAACCAGAGACCAGACAGTATATTTGTCAAGTTTTGGATTTAAACCCAAGGAAGTGGACCTCCAGTGTCAGAAGGGTTTATCAGAACTCCAACAGAACCTCTAGTGAACCAGGCCCGGTCCAAAAACAGCCGGGTCGTTTTAGAACCTTTCACTTATAAGATCATCTATTGAAGCTAAACATGAAGCTGCTTCAGTGAATATTTAGTTATGCATGAATGTGTGACCAACTTTGTGAAAACATGAATTCATGTTTTTCTGCTAAATAAAATGTTGCTGTTCATGTTTTACAGTGTAACTGTGCAAACTGTTTATTTCTTGAATTATTATGTTTTATTGGGAGATTGATGGGAAAAACTGTCATTTCCCTTTGAGTCCCGTCAGAACCAGATGGACCAGAACCAGATGGACCAGAACCAGATGGACCAGAACCAGATGGACCAGAACCCGGTGGACCTGTGGCCCGGTTCTGCCGGTACCTTGGCCTTGATGCGGTGCGCGTTGCGCTGCGTCAGCTGCTTCTCGCTGGCAGCGGGGATCAGGATGTCGCAGTCGGCCTCCAGCAGGCTGCCTTCGTACGGCGTGGAGTCCGGGAACCCCACGATGGTCCCGTTGGCCTGGAGACGGGGAGCAGCGTTAGGGCGCGGTTCTGGCCCGGAGTGCGGCCCGCGGGCGGCGCCGACCCACCAGCTTGTAGTCCTCCAGCTGCTTGGGGTCGATGCCGCGTGGGTTCCAGATGCTGCCGTCCATCTCGGCCACGCCCACACACCTGGCGCCGAAGCGGTGCAGGTAGCGCATGCTGTGGAGGCCCACGTTTCCGAAGCCCTGCAGGAGGACGAGCAGCCGGTCGGATCAGAGCGGACACGCCGGGCCCCACCGGGCCGGGCGGTGCCGGCCGTACCTGGATTACGAAGGTCTTGTCCTGGAAGCCCGGCGCCAGCCCGACCCGGTTCATGAAGGACGCGTCGTTGATGAAGTTCTCGATGCCGTGGAAAACGCCGCGACCCGTCGCCGAGATCCGGCCGTGGATCCCGCCCTGGCTGATGGGCTTCCCTGTCACGCAGGCGTGGGCGTTGATGTCCTGAGGAGGATCAGAGGGGTCAGAACCAGGGTCGGATCAGACGCCGGTTCTGGTTCCGGCCCAGACTCACGTTGTGTCCCATGGTGGTGGCGAAGGTGTCGGCGATCCAGGACATCTCCCGCTCCCCGGTGCTCATGTCCGGAGCCGGAACGTCGATACCAGGCCCTGCAGAACCACACGGAGGGTCAGAACCAGCCGGGTCCGATAGAACCACAGAACCTGGCTGTGAGGTGGGTGGGGCTTATGAACAGGAAGTTGGTTTCCTCACCGATGAATCCCTTCTTGGCGAGCTCGACGGTGAACCGTCTGGTGATTTTCTCCAGCTCAGAGTCCTGGATCAGAGATTGGACCAGAGGAAGGTTCTGAATGGTTCTGGTCCAGATGAACCCGTCCAGAACCCTGATTAAGAAATCCCGTTGGTCTGTAACTAACCATTCATTTATTTAGTAACAATTAAATCGATTAAGCTAATATTTGATAATGAAACTCCTTTTTTGAAGAATTTAAATGTTTTCTAACATCTGGTCTAATTAGTGGAACAAAAGCAGATTATTTTCAGATTATGAAGCTAAAACTAAAAATGTTTTTAAATTAAATCTAAAATGTTTGTTGTTCAGTTTTGGGGTCATTTCCAATCGATCACTGATCGATCGGTCGATTGATTTTAATATCTGACTCAGCTCTGCTGCAGCGCCCCCTGCTGCTCCACTGAACCGGTGTGGTTCAGTGGAGACGCTGAACGCTAATGTTCAGCGTCTCCACAGTGGAACAGGTTGGACCGGACCAGAACCAGGCTGTTCTGACCCGCCCTGATCCAGACACGCCTTTGTTTAGCTTGAGAGTGGCCCGGTTCTGTTCTGGTTCTGGAGGAAGATTCTTAATTTAAATCTGATCAGTAAAACCTCTGGATAAACAATGTTTAACTTTTCAACTTTTAAATTTTAACTGAACAAAATTACAGCTAAAAAATTCATCCTGATTACAAATTAATTAATAATCAAAGCCCGGTTGTGGCTGGAACCGACCCAGAACCGGCCCGGTTCTGTCGCTTGGACCCGCTCACCGTGTAGTTCTTGGTGTTGATCTTCACTCCAGCTTTGGCTCCACCAAACGGAACATCTGGAACAGCAGGCGGTTCTGGTTAGGCTCGGTTCAGGTCCGGTCTGTGTGTGTGTGTATGTGTGTGTGGTACCGACCCACGATGGCGCACTTGTAGGTCATCAGGGAGGCGAGAGCCTTGACCTCATCCACCGACACCTCGGTGCTGTACCGGATCCCTGAAACAGAACCAGAACCGGGTTCTATTGCAACCACAACCAGACTGTCTGACCTTTGACCTGCTGGTTCTGGACTCTGTCCTGGCTGACCCGGTACCTTTAGGCTGAACAGTACCAGCCTCAGGGACTGGTTCTGATTGGTGTGCTTGTGTTTTAATACAGACTGGACCGGACCCGATGGTTCTGCTGGCCCTTCCTGGTTTTGTTCATTTATTCTTTCATGTTGACTAGTGAAAAAATGGCCGTAATATTATTAAACGTAACAATAACAATAAACCCGATCATATAAAATTATGTCCATATTTACAACAAATGTTTCAAGATGGATTCAACCAGAAGCAGGGATCGTTTATCTAACCCCTAACCCCTGACCCCTAACCAACCCCATCATCATCATTAATATTAATATTTATTCTTCCTCCTCCTGCAGCAGGTACCAGCTGCACTCTGCTCTACATGCTGACTCGGTCCGGTCCGGTCCGGTTCGGCTCTCACCTCCCTTGCAGGGCGTCCGGTGCTGGCTGTGCTGAGCCCGGTAGCCCTCGATCACCTCCCACTCGCCGTTGTCCCTCCGGATCGGGAAGCAGACGCTCAGGACGTGGTTACACGGCTTGATGATCCGCAGAATCCCGCTGACTCTCTTCTTCTTCTGCTCCGGGGTCTCCCGGGTCCTCAGGTCCTCCACCAGCTTCTCCTCCACGATCGCGGCTCCGCGGTCGAAGAAGCCCTCCACCATGGTGAAAAAGTTGGGGTCGTCGCCCCGGTCCGCGGCCTGGCTGTAGCCGCGGAGCCGCAGCAGGGAGGCGGACGCCGGCAGCGCCGAGTCGGCGGCGGAGGCCAGGAGACCACCCGCTCCCCGAGTCAGCAGTTCTCCCAGGTTCCGGTACATTTTGCGGGTGAGCTGGTGGAAGGAGGTCCAGGAAATGGAGCCGCCGAAGCGGAGAGTCTGTACCGGCCGCGGCGGCTCCTCCTTCCCGCCGCCCCTTCCTGTCAGCCTCCGCGTGCCAAACAAACTGAAGCTGGCACGCGATCATTTAAAGGGCGCGACGGGCGGGAGCTGCTGCGGTTAGCCGTTAGCTTAGCTCAACACGAACAGCAGAAACACAGAAGAAAACCGATAATTACGGCTTAACCAGTGAGTTAATCATGCAGATAGAGCAGATATCAGTCTGGTATGAAGGTTTCAATCAAGTTTGACTCATTTAATTAAGTTTTATTAGCAGCGGAAATAGTTTAATACTTGCAAGCGTTTAGACAACACGTACTTCCGGAAAAACTTTCAAAACAAATGTTCATTAAATAATAAAACCCAGATACTGTATAATATTTCAATCTATGGTAATTTCAACATTTGGTCTTTAAATGATGTTGTTTACAGTGTTTTTGACAGGTCTGTGACTCATTGAGTCATATGAAGACAGAACATTTCCTGAACGTTTCCTGCAGCCTGCAGGTAAAAACAGGCTGTTAAAACCTTCACCTGTATGCCCAATATGCTGTCTGATCTGGACTGTAACAGATCAGTAAACATGGAAAGTATCAACAAGCAGCAACCATGGAGTTGTATTTACTTTTAAGGAAATGACAAACATTAAAACTATTAACTTTATCAATCTGAAATGTGGCTGGTCTGAGAACACAGAAAGAAAAGAAACAGATTTTATTCCAGCTGATTCAACCTTTAATCTGCTGTAGAAATACAGCAGATTCTTCTTCTTCGCCTCATTTGGCTGCTTTTAGGAACCAGAACAAATGATTGGTCCAGCAGAAAACTGTAACAGAGTAAAAAGTTTAAACCTAAAAATAAATCCAGATTGGGATTATGTTCTGTATATCTGGAATTGAACTGGACCTTTAGTCTCCTGAGGTGAACATTTTATGTGATTAATAAATCATTGTAGTTATTTTTACCCTCATGATGCATTAATGTGCTCACGCTGCCATCTGCTGGTCAGACTGGGAACTGCAGCAGTCCCGGTTCTACAAACGCATCAGAACAAAAGACTGGACCTCAGTGTTCCTCTGATGAACCTTGACCTCTTGACCAACCAGAGCTAAATAACCAGCTGCTGGTTTTCTTACCACCGTCCCTTCAAAATAAAAGCATCCAGCCCAACATGTTTGACCTAATGACCCAAACGGTTCTGGTTCTGTTTGTCTCCTCAGTGGACACGATGCATCAGCGGGCAAAGATCCACATCTTCCTCGGTGCTCCTCCTCTTCCTCCTGCACCTGGTGAGGAGGAAGAGGAGGAAGAGGAAGAGGAGAAACGTCCTGCAGGATGGAGACACCTGGAGCTCACCTGGAGAGGGGGCCGTCTCCGACCCGCTGCCGGTGAGGGGGGTTTAATTCCACTCAGGGATTCAGACCCGTTCTGGTTTGGTTCTGGAGCTAAATGGACCAGCCACCGATTGCTGTTGGTTCTTTGGGCCGAACCCAAACGGATCCTGAATGACGATCCTGTCCTTTCAGATGTTCCTGGGAACGAGGATCAGAGTAAGGAGAATCCAAGAGAACCGGAACCGGGTCGGGCCACAGAATCTGCTAGAGGACGATCCGATGGAGGACTGGCGCCTGAAGCTCTGAGGACTGAGGAAGACTCAGGTGGTTCTGAGGAGGATCTGTGTTCTGCTTCGGTCCGGGAGTATCTGGACCGCTGTTTCCCTCAAGCTCAACCAGAACCAGAACCAGAGCAGCAGCCTCCGTCCACCAGAACCCAGTTCCTCAGCACATGGACTCTCAGCCAGGCCCTGATCCTGAGAGGAAGACATGCCGTCCAATCAGCACTGAGCTCAGACGCAGCCCCGCCCGTTCCCCCGTCCGGCTCCGGCACCCCGGAGCTGTTCAGTCCGGCCGCCTCGTCTCCCGGAGACTCCATGGAGCTGTTCGGCCACACCTGTCCGGCCTCCAGGGCGGAGCAAGGTGGGGTCGTCATAGAGGTCACGGCAGACGGCGTTCTCTGCTCTCAGGAGTCCGACCCCCCGGCGTCCTCCACATCGCCGCCCCGCAGCAAGAAATCACGACCCCCAGAGGAGTCGACGTCTGCAGGTGGAGCACCAGAGAGCTGCACCTCCACCACCCGTCTGGACAGGTGTGACCAGGTGGGACGCAGGTACTCTGTCCTGGTGGTGGTGGTCCACCCATGTCACCTGAAGGAGGTCCAGGTGAGTCCAGGTGTCCAACAGGAGCAGAAACAGATGAAATGTTCCTCTGAGTTTGGAACATTTTCACCGTTTTGGTAAAAAATTAAGAACAGGCGTGGTTTCTGACCGTGTTCTGATGTTCTGATCCGTTTCTGGCTGAAGGTGCGGTCGGGTCCGTCAGCAGGAAGCCGCGTTCCTCTGGCCTCCATGGTTGTGACGGACCAATCAGGAGCTGAGATGAAGGTGGTGCTGTGGAGGAGAGCGGCCTTCTGGGTTCTGACCGTGAGTCCTGGAGAGGTTCTGCTCATCACAGGTACACCCACTCTGGTACCAGACCTGAGAGGCCGGTTCTGGTGTCGGTTTGATCCCAGGTGTGTGTTTGTGTTGTAGGGCTGCAGGTGAGCGAGGACAGGTGGAGAGCAGAGACTATCCTCCAGTCCACCTTCTCCAGCAAACTGCTGAACCTGGGACACGCCTCCACCTCAGCGCCAGGTACGGCAGCAGCCAATCAGCAGCCTCCTTTGCCCAGGTGTGACTACCTCTCTCTCTCTCTCTCTCCAGTTAGCCAGCAGGTTAGCGCCCGCGCTCTCCGCTCTCTGTGCAGTTTCGTCAGAGAGCGGCGCCCCCTGCTGGTGTCCGTCCCCAGCCGGCCCCAGCAGGATCTGAGCCGGCTCCCTTACGCCACCCTGAGGTCGCTGCGGGTCAACACGCTGATTCACGCTCTGCTTTGTGTCACGCACTCCCACATCAGCTCAGGTGAGTCTCTCAGGCTGGCAGGGGGCGGGGCCAGCGGGGCGCATGTTAGCTAAAACACCTGAGGCAGGTGAGGCTCACTGACTCCTAGCAGGTTGCCGTGACGGCGGTGCTGCTGGATTCATTCCTGAACAAACATCATCATCATGAAGCAACATGGCCGCCAACTTTATCTCAGGAACTTTGTCCAATTAACAGGAAACTTAAATGATGTTTTCTGATTGGAGTCTTTCAGTTATTTTCAGTATTTTATGTTAAGTTTCTTAAATCTTGTATTGTTGATCCCACATCTTGGTGGCAGATCAACTTAAAGTATGACTGGGCAGTTATCATGTTGTTACTGAGTTATTATTGTCCTATTATAGTGTTATCACATTACCATGTAGTAATGTGATACTAACATAATAATATTATTTATTATGTTACTATCATGTTATTATCGTGTTATTATCATGTTATTATCGTGTTATTATCATGTTATTATTGTGTTATTATCATGTTATTATCATGTTACTATCATGTTATTATTGTGTTATTATCGTGTTACTATCGTTATCATGTTATTATCGTGTTATTATCGTGTTATTATCATGTTATTATCTCCATCCATGACGGCTGCTTGTGTTTCTGTCAGAGTGGAGAGACGAGGCTGAGTCTCTGAACCGCTCTGCGGTCCAGATGAAGGCGGTTCTGATAGTGCAGCAGCCGGGCGGCCAGCAGGGGGCGCTGCTACTGTGGGGGTCTGCGATGGACTGGCTGCCTCTCTTCAGCAAACGTAAAGGTACTAAGGGTCAAAGGTCACAGAATGACATAAAGCACTGCTTTATGTAGAACCGGGTGAGCTCGGCACTGGGCTGATCCAGTCTGGGTCAGAACCCTGGACTGGTTCAGGAGATTTTGTTTATTTCTGCCCCCAGATGCTGTGTGGGACTTCAGAGTACTCCTGGTGAGGGAGGGTTTGACCTCTGACCTCACGGAGCTGCACTCCACGCCCTGGAGCTCGGTCCGGGCTCTCGACCCGAGAGACTGCCGGGCGCTGGACTTCCTGCGGGCGTGGCGCCATTCAGGCCCGAGTGACGCGGCTCTGGAGCTGGATGTGGACACGCTGTTGTCCCAGAAGTACAGCGGTGAGTCGGGCTTTGCTCGTCAGAACCGGAACCTTGCCAGAACTGGGTCAGAACCCTGAGCGGGCTGAACACAAGCCCCTCCGTTCTGCTGCAGGTGAGGTGGAGCTCAGAGTCCAGGTGCTCAGCTTCCAGTTCCAGGAGGCTCAGCCCTCCCAGAACCCGGCCCAGCCGGTTCTGGACGGCTCCACGCCGCGGGCCGGCCTTCTGGCGGCGCTGAGCGGTGACATCACTTACACCGGCTGCGGCCGCTGCGGTGCCGAGCTGGACACGGACCTCAACGGGATCTACACGCCATGCTACGCCTGCCTGCCGCTCACCGCCCTGCGCCGTTTCTACAGGTACCGATGATGTCAGCAGTGATGTCAACACTGCAGCTTACATCACCACCCACAAACAACTGCTAAATAATGTTTTAGGATTAGCATTAGCATCCACTCATTAGCACGTTAGATGAAGTTTAGTGTTAGCATTAGCTTTCAGTAATTACTGTGTTACTCTTGTGCGTTAGCATTAGCTTCTGCTAACTATCATGTTCAGGGATGTCAGCGCTTAGAAACATGGCCGACCTGATGACATAACCTGTGTTTCAGGCCAGGTGTGTTGACGGTGAGTGGGCGGGGCTCCGCCCACCTGATGGTCCGGGTTCCTCCGGTTCCTCTGCAGAAAATCCTCCAAGCTCCTCTGGACCGACTCCAGCGCAGCGCAGGTGAGACGCTCAGGTCTCAGGTGAGGTTCTGACCCGGTTCTGACCCGCCTCTTTCCCCTCATCCAGCTCCAGGTTCTCAGGTGCGACACGTCCAGGTGGCAGCAGAGAAGCTGCAGGAGCTGCTGGCTCTTCCCAGGAAGTGGGTGGTCATCACGTTGCAGAGCCACTTCCTGTGCGACCAGAACAGCGTTCCCCTGAGTCAGGACTTCACTCTGATGAACCTTCAGGTTCCGGCCCAGTGAAGAACCCACCTGGTGGGCGGAGCTTACAGTCTCCTCCAGGTGTGTGGAGGACCTGCTGCTGGCGGGTCACATGACCCATCAGCAGCAGGTTTATTATTATTACTATTTCTGCATTAAATCATTTTATCTGACCTGACTTCAGATCTTCTGATTATTTAATGTTTGTTGAGTTAAAGAAGCTCAAATGAAATAAAGATCAGAATAAATTTTATTAAAACATTTTTATTCCTTTAATACATTTTCATATTTGGAAGAAATTCAGGAAGAGAAAAAAACAGCAGGAGGAGATAGGCAGGAAGATGATGATGATGATGATGATGATGATGATGATGATGATCTGATCAGGATGAAGGTTCAGTTATCAGACGTTTGTTCTGCCACCTCCAGCAGATCATCAAATAGGTCTGAAAATAAATCACTTATTCAGGAATAAAAACTACTATAATATTTACTGTCCATTGAAACAGTTTGTTGATACAAAATGGATCTAACACAAAATAAATCTCTACTTAAGAATACTTTCATTTTCTAAGAACCTCCATTTCATTTCTGATGCTTTCAGCCAATCAGTGTGAAGGAGAATGAAAGCTGCTCCTGATTGGCTGCTTTGTGATCACCAGCCAATAGAATGTGAAACAGCTCAAATGTGTTTTCTGTCAGACATTTTAGAAAAATCCAAAAGGACAAAATTTCCACATATAATTTATAGTTTGTTTCTACAGAAAACAAATGATTTGGTTTTAGTTAAAGTTCTGAAGAGCCAATGCAGAAGGTCCAGGAGCCACAGGTTGAGAACCCTTAACGTAGAACTAGAGTAAACAGACCGGTCGGTTTGTGAATTCGAGATGTTTTATGTTTATTTTGCTCAGTGAGATGATCTGGTCAACCTGAGGCTCTGCTGTGGCGCCCCCTGCTGGTCAACCTGAGGCTCTGCTGTGGCGCCCCCTGCTGGTCAACCTGAGGCTCTGGTTTAGATTTTATGCTTCAGCATTCAGGACGTTTCCCACAAGATGAATCACAAAAGACTTTTATTCTAATAGTTAAACAGTTTAGTCCAGATTAGCCAAACTGCAGGATTGTAATCTAATTAGATTAACAGATTAACACATATGGAAAATTATTAAATAAAAAATTCATAAACTTAATTTGAAATAAGTCAACAATTAATGATTTTTCTACACCTCTTGTTCATCAACTATAAAATCTATTTACTGCAACAGTGAAGATCCTGTGCAATCATCTGGTGCTGCTGGTACCAGGTTCTGGTACTGTTGGTACCAGCAGAACCAGGTTCTGGTACTGTTGGTGATCTGGTGGTTTAAAATCAGACTTCAGCTCCGATCGCCAGCAGCTTCCTGCCGGATTCGCCTTGAAAACGATGACAGAAAACCCTCAGCTTAACGTTTTAAGTTCCCAGAGGAACTGTGGGAACTTAAAACAGTTTAAAGTTCCCTGCGTTTGACCTCAGGTGGCAGTTTGAGGCTCTGCTGGAGCAAACTGAGGGTTAAAAATCACAGATTTGGTCTCTGAGAAGCAAAGACCTTCAGAGGATCTGCAGTTTGATGGACTGGCCTGTCACCTACAGAGATGACCTCACAGTGTTGGACACCTGAAGACATGCAGGACGTCTGCGTGGGTCTGGATGCTCAACACCAGAACCGACTGTTGGGAGACGGACTGGGAGAGAATCATGGATCTGAGTTACCTGTTCCTCATACATACCTCTGTCAGACACCGCTACAGTCTGGCCTGGGTTTCCTCCGGCCTGTTCGCCTCCTCCCATGGCTCCGCCTCCTCCCATGGCTCCGCCTCCTCCCATGGCTCCGCCTCCTCCCATGGCTCCGTCTCCTCCCATGGCTCCGCCTCCTCCCATGGCTCCGCCTTCCTGCCCCTCAGCAAAGAGGCCGTGGAACCCACTCTTCTTCTTCAGCCCCTCGTCTTCATCATCATCTTTGTGAAAGATCTTTGAGAAAAATCCTTTATCTTCATCCTTCTTCTTCTTCTTCTTCTCCTCGTCTTTGTTGCCTGTAAATATGGACTTAAATCCTCCCTTCTTCTTGTCCTCTTCTTTGTCCTTGATGCCCAGAGCGCCCTTCACCGCGTCCTCCACTATGTCTCCTGCAACACAACCACAAACATCCAGTTTTACCATCAGAGGTTCTCCTCCTGAAGGTCTCATCCATGCAGAACCAGTTATCCTGGTTTTTATCTAACTTTCTTTAATTAATCCACTTCCTGTTTTGAGGCAACAGATCGGATGGCTCTGTGCCAGCCACATGGAGAGAATGACTATGAGAGCTGCTGTGTGGACGATGTGTAATTTAGGATCAATAAAGTGTTTCTGACTTTGAACAGAACATCTACATGTGAAGAACTGACCTGAGGAAGGAGAAGCTCCACCTGACTGAAAGTTTCCACTGTTTCTAAAGGTTGTTAAGTTATTTAATGGTGGATTTGCTGCAGCAGTTCATTGAAATAAATCTGTTTCCATGTGTTTGTATGGAGATTCAGCCTTTCAGAAAGACATGAAAACTCAGAGATCTTCACTTCTGGTTCCTCCTCATCAGAACTTTAACACCTGAGAAAGCAGCACCAGGTGTTTCTGCGTAGGAACATGGCGTCCAGATCAGCATCAGAAGTCCTGTTCATCTCGTCTTTCAGGTGTTGGCAGCTCTTACTGGCGGGAGATCGGCGATCTATCCCACTGATATTATCCACCTCAGCAAAACTCTAAAAATCAACCGCTGTCCTCTTCTGCTCTGCAGTGAGAGGTCTACCTGTTAGCCCCGCCCACCAGGTTATCCCCGCCCACCACCTCATGTCTGCACAGTTAACAGTGATCCCATTGTTAAACTTTTTTTCCTATAACTTTAGCGACATTTCAACAAAATAAATCTGAGTCGGCAGGTTGGACTTTATAAAGATCAGTGATCGACCAGAAAGCTGCAATCGGTGCAGCTCAGGTCCAGAACAGTTCAGAACCAGAACCTGGTATTGATGAACAGCGTTGGTATAAAGCAGTGTTTCTCAGTTCCGGTCCTCGCGCCTCCTGCCCTCCATGTTTTAGGAGTTTCCCTGATGCCACACCTGGATGAATATGTGGAGATTAACAGGCTTCATGCAATCATTTGAATCAGCTGTTCTGGAATAGAGGCACATCTAAAACATGCAGAGCAGGAGGCTGAGGACTGGAACTGAGAAGCGCTGCTATAAAGAAATGTGTCTGTAACCATGGCAACTATAAACAGGTCAAAGTTCAGGTCCTGTAGGACCGGCTGGAGAGGTTTGATTAAAAGCCAGATTTGGACCAGAGAACCGCCTGGAACACGCAGGAGACGGTACCGGAGACGGTCCAGGAGACGGTACCGGAGACGGTCCAGGAGACGGTACCGGAGACGGTCCAGGAGACGGTACCGGAGACGGTACCGGAGACGGTCCAGGAGACGGTACCGGAGACGGTCCAGGAGACGGTCCAGGAGACGATCCAGGAGACGGTACCGGACGAAGGACGGGACAGTTTGATTTAAAGCTCTCTGATTGGTTACCTGCGTCTGATCCCGCCCCTTCTACCTGAACCATCCTGTGCCTGAGATTTTAAAAAGCAACCTGACTCACAGAGATATATTGAAGCAGAGGAACCGGAGAACCCAACCTGCCTTGGTTCTGTTTGGGTTCTACCTCATCCAGAACCACCTGGTCCAGGTGTGTACTCCTGCCTCTGCCTCAGAGGCCAGATTCCCAGTAAACAGAGACCTGAGGAGCCTCAGGTCCTCCCAGAAGCCCAGAGAGCTCACCTGCCCCCAGGTGAGTCCTCCAGGTCGGTACTCACCCACTTTGTGCCCGATGAACCCGGCCACTTTATCCATCTTCACTGCGTCTCCGCGTCCAACGCCGTCCAAATCTGAGGATGCGTCTCAGGTGACTCTGGATGGCAGTCGAGGAAACAGGTGTGTCTGCAGGCCAGCCAACCTGTTCCACCTGCTGCTGCCTTCTGAGCATGCTCAGTACGGCTGACAGGTGGGAGGAGGTGGAGATGATGAGTCCTGCTCCACCCAGTCTGTGAGAACGAGCTCTAATCACAGTGAAACTATGACACACAGACACACACATTAACTCATGTTTGTATTTGTATCTTTGCAGGAATTTTCCACTGACATCCACTCATTTCTAGAGTCCAACCAAAGATCACACCTTATCCAAACCCCGAACGCAGCAACAGCCTGGACCCCATAATGTGTTCGGAACATGATTCGTGCAATGCATCAAATGCCTGGTACACACACACACGCATACATACACACCCTGTCCGTGTGTGCGCACACCGGACCATTTAAAATCTGGGACCAAGTCCAGAACCGCCACTGGTTTTTTCTTTTGATTACAAACCCCACCTGAACAAACAAATTATATAAAATATCCAATTTATTCTGAACTCTATGAAAACCGATTTACTGTCAATAAGTTTTCCATACAGACTAATTTAACATAACAAAACATGAACACCTTAACAGAGGTGTAAAGCAATAAGTTAATTTGAAGTACTTTAACTACACACCCCTAACATTCTTACAATCATTTCTTATGTTGAATGTTTCCGCATTTAGACTGAAACTCCCCCAGAAAGTATTAAGATGTGCCTAGTGATTTTTTAAACATTTCAAAATGGTTTCAATAGCTGTTTTCTAACTAATTATTACGTTTTCTATTGAAATTCACAATTCTTATTTTTACTAAAAACATCTCAGATGGTGTTCATTGTTAGATCCACGGCAGCGATTATTCCTGTGTTATCCAGTGTTTTTCAGTCTGCCTGCTAGCTTAGCGTTAGCTTTCCCCACTCATCACCCCTCCTGCCTCTTCGTGAACCCCAACCCTAACCCTTAACCCTAACCCTAGCTGACCTGACCTCTTCCTCAGTCTGTCCCTCATCATCATCATCATCATCATCCTAACTCTCCCTCCTTCTCTGCTCCTCAATGCTCCTCGATGTTTTTGGGTAGTTTGGCAGCTTAGATGATAAAACACAATACAGGCCTGTCACCATAATTAATAAATCAATTAATCACATGATAAAACAAACTCAATAATTTCCATCGGCATGATTTATCATTTCTCTTTTTTTCTCTCTTCCTACCAAAAACTGGATAAAATCTTTCAGGTTGGTGTTTTGATCTCAACCTTGTTTTTGAAGGACAATTTTATTTAGACAAAAAAATATATTTTATTGTTTTGTTTATTTATTTGGGATCTTTGGAATATCTTCCAGTTACAGTGTTAAAAGTTAATTAGAGTTTAAATTTACCGATTTTAAAAATAGTCCCAAAACAACAATATTATCATTTTTCACAATAACTTCTGGAACTATTTATCATCCATCAGAGTTAATATTGTGACACACACATTACATCCATCTACTTATCCGGGTCGGGTCGTAGGGTCAGCAGCCTAAGAAGTGGTTCTGTTTTGATTGTGGTTCTGAAACTCAAGTGTTTTCAGCTGCAGGCTGTATGGTGACCACAGCATCACTCCTCCTCTGCCGTGTTTGGTGGAGTGTGAGGCGTCTAATCTGGGTTTCTGGTTCTCATCCCGTCATGTTCAACAAACTTTCCCCGAATGACGGACTTCCTGTCCTGTTGATGGTGGTTCCTCTGCAGACCTCCTGCTGTTTCTGGAGTCAGAATCTAAAGTTCAGGTAAAATATTATTGTTGAAATATTGTTTTGGGGTGAAGCTTTTAGAATCGCTCCAGAAACGACTTCCTGTCTAAACAGGAAACTCTAAAATAAAATCACTGCTTTTGTTCTGTTGAGGAACAAATCTATAAATATTTTAGGATTTTAATCTGTTTTAAATGAAGTGCTGCTGTTTCCTTCACTTCAGCTGAATAATAAACTCGTTCTTCACCTTTCAGCCACATTTAATCCCAGAAAGTTTTAATTTCACTGAAACACTGAATTTCTGGATCATTTCCCATAAAAATACTTCATGTCTGGAGAGAAAAAACCTGAAGAATGAGAAACTAAACTTTATTAATTCAGTTTAGTTTTTACCAAACATAAAATTAAACAGCAATAACCAAACATCAGAAATCAGTTTTATGTTTTAATATATTTAATTTGTCAGTTTATTGGCTCCAGAAAACAACAAACCAGTAAAGGCCCAAATGTAGAATTTATTAAACCAGTTAAAGTTCCCAGTAAGACGCTGGGAGGCTTACTGGGTTTAAAACAGGAAGAGAGATGAAACAAGAGGCGCTGCGTTCAGAAACATCTGAGGCAGAGCGGGAGGTGATGGAGGTGATGGAGACTCCGTCCTCCAGGCTCCTACTTGAACAGTCCTCCGGCCAGGTCCTTCAGACCTCCAGCTGAGGACAAACAGAAACAAACCTGAAAACCACTCCAGAGAAACGAACCGGGCTACAGAACCGGGCTACAGAACCGGGTCCATTCTTTGGACCTGGCCGGTTTATTGTAATAAGAACAAACTTTAATGAAGGTCATTTCTCTTTGCTCCTCAGCAGCTTGTTGATGATAAAATATCATTTTGTTGTTTAACTTCATGACGTTTCGGCTTCACAATAAAACTTGCTGGATGACAAATTGTCCCAGAAATTATTGTCACAATAATTTGGTTGTTTTGAGGCCATTTTAAGTTGATAATTACTTAATATAAATGCACTGATTCAAAGATAAAAAAACATTTAGTTTGTAAAGAAATTTAGATTCTTGTTTAACTCAAAGATCATTTTTTCTAAACCTTTTGATAATAATGTGATTAAATATCAGGAAGTTCTTTAAACTGTTAAAACAGCAACGGCTGTAAAATCTGGATATGAATCATCAGTTGTTCTGACTGGAGGAAAGTTTTGTATGGTTTAGTTTTTGTATTTTTCCTCCTCTAGATGCAGCAGTTTGCTCTGCAGACACCAGGGGGCGGTGTTGTCCTGCTCTGGCTCCTCACCTATTTCAGGTAAACTTCTTTGTTGTTAAATGATGTCAACTCACCTGCGTTTCCTCCTTCCTGCACGTTGGTGCCCAAACCCAGCGCGTCTCCCAGACCGAAGCATCCTTCATCACCTTTCTTCTGCTGCTCCTGCTGCGGCTGCTGCGGCTTCTGCGGCTGCTGCGGCTTCTGCGGCTGCTGCGGCTGCTGCTCTTGTCCCTTTTTTCCACCCATGAACTCCTCCACCTTTTGCTCCACAAACTCACCTGCAGAAGAAGCAAGAGACGAGTTCTGCCCTGATTATACTGGAAGATCCTCCTGGTAAATATGATCGCAGGTTAATTAAAGGTGCCACAGGAATATTCCTGAGCTGTAGGCGGAGCTCCGCCCCCTCCAGGTGGCGCTCCGCCTGGGTGGAGAACCGCCTGAAGGTGAAAATGTTCTGAATGTTCCGGTGAACATTCAGGCAGTTTTTCGGGTTGGTGGAACCTGAACCGGGTTTTAAACCGTCAGCAGCAGTGAGGATGGTTCCTATCAGACTGAAAGGTCAGAGTTCATCCTCCAGCTTCTCCTCAGAGGAACATTATGACTGATTCAACTTCCTGTTGGGATTTCAGAGGAATATTCTGGTTTTCTTGTTGAATCATTTTTATGGTGGATTTAAAGACTAAAACATGTTAATATACAATAAATAAATAATGTGAAGAGAAAACATTTATTGAGGTTGTGTTTAAACAGTTTTCAGTGATTGTTTCATAAATGTTTTATTAATGTGGTTTAACTGATTGGATCATAGAGAACGTTTTTGACTTTTCTGGAATTATTGTTTCCACTAATCATCCAATCAGCAAAGACTAATAATAATAACTTTTATTGACTCACTTCTTTAACTAAAATATAAGAAACTCAGAAGCATGTTTGTTCGAAAGACTAAAAGTTCAGACGTTCCAGCTCCGGTCAGAACCGACCTGGTTCTGTCAGCGTTCTCCTTCATTTAGCTCAGACACTGAGGAACAAAGGCAGTTTGGTCAGAACCAGACGGCAAACAGTAAATATCAGGAGAACCTTCCGACCAGATGCAGCTGCAGCTTTGACCTTTGACCTTGTAGTTTGAGGTTTGTCATTGACAGGAAGCTTCAAGGTCAAAGCAACTCAGATCTCAAATCCAGAAATTTCTGGAACGAAACATCTAAAATAAAAAGTTTCCTAAAGCAACTCCTCTAAATACATGTTAAAGAATTTAACATTTATTTTTATTTAATTGGCTCTATTAGTTATTTAATTTGCAGCTTTAATATCAAACTTCATGTTGTCTGTGTTGACAGAGGAATCCCATTTCCTGATGCTTGGAGGGACAACAAAGATTTTACTGATGTGAATTAGTAAAATCATTTTCTGTCTTTTTCCCTCCATTTTTATTGACTGTAAATATAAATACTTAATCCTAGAACATTAATCAGTTTTTAACCGTCAGCATAAAATCAATGAAGAATCAAAAACATTCTTGGAAGAAAATAAAGTGTCTCATTGAGTCTCACCCGCTTTCTGCCCGGCAACTTTGGCCAAATTATCGCCTCCGACCTTGTTTTTCAGGAAGTCCATGTCTGCAGCTGATTATTGCTCAGGAAGTGATCAGTGATCAGTGATTGAAGATCGATGTGCTGCTGCTCTGGCTCAGCTCAGCCTCTTATACCTGCTGGCGACGCCCCGCGGGGGAATTGGGCGCGGTTCGGTTCGGTAGAACCGGCTGGGCTGCGGCCAAGAGTCAGGGCTGAATTTCTGTTCCTGTTCTTTGACTGCAGGTAAACCACCGGAGATAATTACTGCAGGTGAGGAAGCGAGACGCTGAATCAGCCGCTCAGGAATGACAAGCGGCCAGAACCAGACCCGGTCCAACCCGGAGAACCAGCCGGTTCGGAACCGAAACAAAAACCTTCTGAATCAGACCTGATGTTTTTATGGACGCAGCTGCTCCACCCTGATGATGATGATGATGATGAGCCTTTCAGGTGGTTCTGCTCTCTGATTGGCTGCAGGGTTAGGTGTGTTTTATCTGCTACAACAAGCAAACCTGCATGAACTCGCGTTGCTATGGTAACGGCCCCATTAAACACCGAAAGCTCAGTCCGGTTTTATACCAAAATCTGATTTTATATCTGTCAAGTTTGAAAGAAAATTTTTTGATAAAACATTAAAAAAATGAATTTGCTGTGAGAATCAAACGGATCGACTCCCTGACAGCAATGAGGTAAATTTACTCAGGACTGTTTCTGGTTACGCTGCTTTTAAAGACTTTATTACTTCACTCCTCTATATTCTCCTTATTATTCTGCTGTCTGAGTTTCTAGTTTTGCCTGAATAAACTGTCTTCCTGTTAAAAGCTAACAGTGTTTCAGTGCCTAACGCTCTGACAGGAGGAGCTGCGCCTCGGAGGCGGGGCTACGGCCACTCAGACGTGTAGCAGCTAACCGGTTGCCATGGAGATTAAAGGATTTCTCACACGTGTATGAAAGAATCAACGCAACACACCAGGTGTGTTTCTGATGAGAGAAAAACATTATAACATAATGAAGAGCTCAAAGACGTTGATTTTACATAAAAATGAAAATTTAAAATCCCAGACCTTTGATCTGGGTTCAGTTCAGGCCTGAACCCAGATCCAAAATGTCTGCCTCTTAACCGGTTGCAGCAAAATCACCAAAAAGCCCTGAAATAGAAAAATGAATCAGCTGCTGTTCTTAAAGCCTGTGGAGTTCCTATAATAATGTAGATTGAGGTCAAACATGTTTTATATGTAATTATTATTTGTGTTACAAAACTGAATTATTGAGCTGATAATAATTAGCTGAATAATTCAGCTAATTTTCGCATAAAACATGAATTAATTTCAGAAAGTGAGAAAAAAAGTGTGTCGTTTTATTATGTTTAAAATATCCAGTTTCAACTTTAAATGACGCTTTAGGAAACCTTAATTTTCCTTATTTTTCTGTAAATATGGAGTATTGAAGGGATGAGCTGGGAAATGAAATAATTGGTTAAAATCTTGTTTATTTCAAATTAGTTAAGAAAGAAAACACAACATGTTTCCTGGACAGGTTTTACAGTGTTGATGCAGACAGTCAAAGCTTCGTCATCAGTCACAGATAATCCTCTGCTATTCACCGATTGCATGACTGAAGTTTAATCACTGATACATAAACGCCATAAACTGAGTATCGACTGTGATTTGATAAAACAAACTTAATCCGCCAGACAGAAAGGATTTGACAGTTTCAGCTCTTTGTTCGTGTCCTGATTCTAACATGGACTCATCACATTTGAGATTAAACTGTTTTTTAGGGAGATGCGGATCCTCCTGACACAGCTCCATGTTCTGGACTGTCATAGTTATTATGCTGTTATTAGATGTGGTTTATTTTTCTGTTATATAATTAGTGAATTTTCTGTTACTACTAAATAGAAACTGAGTAGTTTCATATCTTTTCCACTTGCCCATAGTTTGCTGCTGTACGTTTATCTTCAGGTGCCACATGAGGAGCTAATTCGCTCAAACAGGCAGGTTTTCTTGGTGCTAACACTCATTTTGTTTTTGAAGACTTTGAGGTGGACTGATTCCTTTTCTAAGCAGTTACTGAGAAAAGCTATGTTGTTATTTTAATCTTGCTGGTTTTTTTCTCCATTCTGTTGATGTTTTAGTGGTTTGTGTCGTTTTGTGCAGGTTCATGGTGGCGTTTAAGAAGTCAAAAATAAATATGGCAGTTATGGTGTGAACCTTGGTGGCCCGTATTTCCTGGAGGAAGTGATGATGTTGGTTCTACAGGCTAACATCTGGACCGAGCAGCAGAACGGTTCTGTTCAGGTCCAAACACCAGATGCAGTCGGCTGGTTCTGTTGGGAATGGAGACCTTCCTATTAATCATTTAATGAGTTCTACTTTTTACTGTCCGTGGAAATTTCAGATGTTTTAAAGCAAAACTGTCCTGACTGTTAAGAATTGGGATGAAATTGAAAGATCAGATTTAAAAACGGTTGAAATGAATATTCTGATAATCGGGTTCTGTGTCTCTTTCTGCTCCATAAGAAAAATTATATTCAGAAATGTTTATTGTTCTTGACCATCAGTGAAATTCCTGTTTGTTTGATTTTTAATGTGTTTTCCAGGACGGAGTCATGTTGGACGTCTCGACTCCTGCAGACGGTAAGAAGTTTCTTTACAAGAGATCAGAAATGATGGCGTCACTCTGAGCTGGATGTGGGACTGGGTTTGTCTGGAAGGGACTGGTTGACCTTTCATGACCTCTACAAACATTTCTTTATATCTTTAAAATGATTGTGGCACAAACAAAGTTTTTTGACACAAATTTTGTCTGGTTTGAAGAAGCTGGAGGTCGACTTCACTCAGGTATCGACAGCAAACTGTTGCATTCTTCATTTGTGATGTTGCTCCAGGCTTTTGCTGCAGATTCTTTAGTTTCCCTTCGTTCTCCTCTGCAGGAGGTGAAATTCATTCTCTGCTGCGTTAACTGGCCTTAAACCTCCCACTTTGTTTCCGCTGATGAAGTCCTTTGTTTTGTGTTTTGGGTCATTTTCCTGCTGCATGATAAAATTCCTCCCGATTAGTTTCTCTGTAAATATTTCAGGAAAATGTTTCAGTAAACTCAGGATTCATTCTGCTGCCATCATCATTAAATGAATGAGCCTGTTGCGGGAGCCGCCATGACATCACCTCCGTCAGGTGTAACAGAGGAACTGATGAGCTTTGGATCCAAGCAGCCATTTTTGATCGATCAGCGTTAAACACGACACACTTCAGTCACACAGACCAATAGTTTGGCTGTCTGGAAAAATGGTTTTGTTCAAATAAAGGGAGTTTTGTCCTGAGTTGTTTAACATCGACATGTAACAACCAGGAAATAAAGGCTGAGCTCTGAATCTCATGTTTTGATGTCAAACCAAATAGTCTTCAGTGGGAAACAAAACAAAGGAATTTGTCTTCCTGCTCCAATCAATCTGGAGGGTCAGTGTGTCTGATACTGGTAATAATAATGATAACCTTTATTTAACCAGGTCTGCCAGGTGAGTCCTGGCCGCCAGCATCCGGTTCTTATGGACCTTCTGCTCCTTCTGGAGAACCGAGTTCCTGTCACTGACAACGCAAACAGAAAACCTTCATTTTAAACTCTTTATTTCTTCCAGTTTATAAAAGATTCAACCAGCTGAGCCTGAATCAGAGTAAACTCCATCAGTCGTCTGTTTCTGTTCCAGTGAAGCTTCATGCATTAGTAGAGCTGGATCAGGGGGCGGGGCTTACAGGTGAGCAGTAGGAGGTGAACACTCCAATGAGCCAATCATCTGAAAGCACGTGACCTGAGTGTTAAATCATCCAAGCATAACCAGGAGGGAAACCATGTAACTATGGCAACAAGGCAGTCGGGGCTCTGATTGGTTAATGAGGTTAACGATGCAGCTGAGCAGCAGGTTAGCGTCGAGTTTCTTCTTCTCTCCTCTGTGACGGCAGCGTTGAGTCTGGGAGACAAAAATAGAAGAATTTAGAACAAAACTTCATAAAATTTAATCTGAAACATGAAATCAGAACCAGAATCTGTTTATTTTCCTGAGTTTGTGCTCAGAAGCAAAGAGTGACTGGAGTTCATAAGGACTTTTAAATGTGAAAATATAAACAGCACGTTAAACAATGCTGCACGTTTAAAACAGATCACCTGTTGCTTCGCACACAGGTTTCCGAGCCACATGCCAACATGCAAACAGTCAAATTAAAATGAAGGTTTGTCTGAATTTCATGGCCAAGTTGCTGAAGCAGGAAAGTCCAAGTCCATCCTGGAGAGCCGCCTGCTGTGACCTTTAGCTGCATCCCTTCTCCGTCTCACCTGGATCAACCAAATCCAGGTGAGGGAAGTCGGCCTTTTGACAGAGGCCTGCTGTAGCAGGGCTGCATCTAAAGGTTACAGGGACCGGACCTGGCCCCCCTACTCAAGAGCTTCAAAATAAAACGGAGAAACATAACAAAAGGTTTGAACAAATCATGTCCAGGATGTGTGTGATCTGTAAATAAATTAGCACCTTGTTTCCTGACTCCTGATGGTCAGATGTTACATCCTCCCTGTCGACCCGATTGTTCTGTATTGGTTCTGTTCTGTTTGTGTGTGGACTAAACGAACGGACTCGGGTCAGACTGGCCAGCGTAGCTGCAGCATCAGGTCAACGTCAGTCGGTCAGGAAAACATGGATCCTGGAGACCTGAACTGATTCCTGATCATAAAGGAGTTTACTGCCACCTACAGGCCTCACTGCACACAACAACATGAACTTTGTGCTGGTAAGGAGTCTAAGAAAACAAAATGTTTTAATGAAACTCTGAATTACATCAGAGTCAAAGCAGAAACAGTTTGACAGGTGTGATGTTTCTATGGATCACAAAACATCCAAAGAAAAACTGACAGACCATAATAAGGAAGGAAGTAGAGCAATATCTGGAGCACAGGGATAAAAATGGAAGAAATTATTTCTCCATCTATGTGAAGGCTTGTGCCCTCTAGTGGTGACCTTTGGACAGTTTATGTAATACCAAATTTAAAGTCTTTGATATTCTGTTGTCCAACTAATCAGAATGAATAAATAAATGAATATACAAACTAAGTTTCTCCTGTTATTTCTTAAACTAATTTATTTATTTCTCACCTACTGAGCTGCAGGTTGAGGCTGATCTGCTGCTGTTGGTGCTCCAGTCTGCAGGACACAGATCATCATCATCATCATCATCATCATCATCATCATCATCATCATGTCTGAACCAGCCTCTGTTTTCAGTCAGTTTGTTAGTTTTATTAGTGGAACCGTCGACACTCTGATGGAGACAGAAATATGTTGATTTCTGCTGATCAGAATATTAAAATTATTCTCTGTAATTCAGTCTTAATTGTAACAGAAAGTAAAGCAGATTCATCAGACTTTAACTTCCCTCAACATCCAGCAAAACATCTCAGATACAACAGAGATAAATACAATAGAACTATTAAGATATATACATACAATACTTATATTGTTTTCTTACAATTTGTTTTATTGTTTATTTTTATAAGTTGTAGTTTAATCACAGCTTATAAAAATAACAAGATTACTAAAACTGGTTGTTATTATGAATTATTATCGGTTAAATCCATCCAATAATTTGGTCCGTCAGTTAAATGAGTTTTAAAAGCGCCACAACAAGCCAACCAATCAGGCACCTGCTCTGCTGCTGGTCCCGCCTCCTCCTGAATCCAGCCAATCAGAGATGAAAACGTTTTAAAAACTTACATGGGAGAAATCCTATCAGGAATTAATCATTCAAAAATAGATTTAGATTATTAATAACTTTTTAAAAATGTAAATAAAAGAGATGAAAACTTTTAGGTTTGCTGTCACCGATGTGACATCACTCACCGTCTTGACCAATCCGCTCGCCACGTTCTCCACGCTCTCCACCGTCGCCTGGGCAACCTCGTTGGCCCCGGCAACTGCAGTGTCGGCAACAACGTTGGCCTGTTCAGTGGATTTCTGAGCAACTGGGCAACAGAAACCAGCAACATTTAAAACATGAAATATTTTAATCTGAGAGTTTAAGAGAAACATTTGCAGCTTTAAACGACGTGACCAACCTGGAGGACATTAATGTCCAACCTTTAACTTCCTGTTTGTCTAGATGTTGCTTCAATATTTCTACCTAATGTTCTTTCCTCATGGTGCCATTTCCTAATGAAACGCATCAGTCCCTCCTGCAGTAACAGCCCCTCAGCATGATGCTGCCTCCTCCATGCTTCACAGCTGGAACCTGAACTAGAACCAGTTGATGGAGGTCAGAGTTTCTCCTCAGATTTTTCCATTATTTCTCAGAAGGAAGCAGAAAGTTTGAGATTTTACCCTGACATATGTGCCAGGTGCAAAAAATACATTTAGCATTTAGAAAATGTTAATAATTAAAACTGATTAAAAATATGAAGTACTTGATGTTTAAGGACAGACAGTAAGGAAGAGATTTGTATGTTTAAAATGTGTAAATATTTGTTTTCCTGTGGATTTACCACTGAACATGTTTATCATTTAAAATGTAATTTTATTTGAATTAATTGTTTTTGATTATTTAATTACTAATTCTAAGATAAATGTGGGAACAACATTAAATTTGTGTTTATTGAACTGAGAGGTAAAATAATATAATAATTGAGGCTAAACTTCAGAAATCAGGAATTTTTATAAACACAGGAAAACATGAAATAATGTTTCTGATCACCTGTGTTCACGCTCGTCACCACTCCCTCCATCGTCTTGTTTCCTGTAAAACATCAGAAACCAGATTCAAACCACCAACATTTCACTGTAAAACTGAGACTGGATTTAAATCAGATTTTATTGATAATCTGGAGATTAATCTGTAAACAAACGGCTGAGCTGAGTCCAGTTCTGGTTCTGACCCAGTTCCATCTGCAGAATCATTCATTCATTCATTCATTCATTCATTCATTCATTCATTCATCAGGTCTTTGAGTTTTTCAGTCTGAAATCAGAGATTTTTACAGACTCTGCAGCTGATTGATGACTCCAGAGGAACTGCAGTCTAGGTTCTGTTGGACCGGGTCCGGGTTCTGTTCAGGTTCTGCTGTTTGGACCGGGTCCGGGTTCTGTTGGACCGGTCCTGGTTCTG
>VMRM01000049.1:315000-375000 GCA_010277075.1 Poeciliopsis retropinna | reverse complement strand
AATCTAAGCAGGAGGAGGTGCTGCCCCCTGCTGGTCAGATAACATCACATCCCCTGACCAGAACCACCAGTCGGATCCATTCTGTCTAAGAGCCTATAATGTTTCAGTTCAGAGCCATAAAAAGTAATAAAAAAGACTCAACTTTACTTTCCAAGTTTAACATAAAACGTTTCCTTTTTTATTTTAATGTAAAGTTATGAATGAGTCAATAGATGATCTGATCCTCTCAGATCAGCTCCAGTAAATCGGATCTGGTTCTGGTACTGTTGTCAGAATGAAGGAATGTCTGAAATAACGAGACTGGAGCATCTTAACCTTTTAATTCTAACACAAATATAAAATTAAAACACACATTTTGTTAATGAGAATCAGAACCTGGTTTCTGTCGATTCACAGAAAATTAAAAATGACATCAAAAGCAAATATGCTTTCTGAAGATTGAAAGAGGAATTGATTTATGTTCAACCATCAGTAAAAACCTGAATACAAACAAAAGTGAATGTTTGAGATTCATCCTGTTTGGTTCAACAACCAGAATCACAGAGTGAAATATTTTTAACACATTTTAAAAGTCATGCAGCACTGTTAGATCAGTTTTATAATAATTAGAAAATGTGATATCTGAGATGTTTTTCTTATTAAACAAGCAAACACATTTTCATGTTTAGGAAAAATTGTTAACATTTGGTAAAAATGTTGGTAAAACAACTTATTTCCATTTCTTCTCTGTATTTTGTTATTCATGAGGAGCTGCAGCAACAGCGCCTTCTGTGGTCAGAAAAAAAGCGCTGAAATGAAAGCCGCTCTGAAACATGAAGACAGACAGACAGACGCTGACACTGAGACTAACTGAAGCAGTGCTTAATGTGAAAACATGGAGGCAGGAAAACCACCAAAAGCTCCCAGCAGAAAAATGTTGAAGATAAAACTGGAGGACATCAGAGACGAAAAAAGAACCAAAGAGAGACAAACTTTCCCTCGTTGGTCTGTAATTATGTTTATGTTGTAATCAAGTCTCTTATTTGTTTGTTTTGTTTGTGTCTGATGCTATTAAACTGTTTAAAATATCTGAAATTTTAATATTAAAAAGGAAAATGTAGGTTCAGGACACAGAATCTAAAATTATGATTTTTCCAATTCACCTGAAACAGATCATATGAAATTTGTGTATTTCTATAAAAATGACAGTTTTTCTCATTTCTGCTGAAATGAACTGGGACCAGCAAAGTTTTCAACATCAACAATAAGTTTTATTTTGATGTCCTTCAGTCTTTATCTCAGCAGAGCAGAAAACGACTCTCCCACATCTATGAACTATTTCTTCTCCGTTTCACTCATTTTCTTGACACTTTAAAAAAAACAGCACAGATTTAATTCTAATTTTATTGATCCAACATCGGTAATCAATCAGGAATCACCTGAAGCTACCTGCATCAGTTTGAATCCTATGCAGCACCTGGTTCAGCCTGATGGGGTCAGAGTGACCTCTGACCCCATCAGAGTGATCAGCCTGCAGCCTTAAAGGAGCCATGTCTGTGTCTGAGCCTGGATCCGAATGAGGTTCAGTAAAAATGGCAATTTCTTTTACTTAGCAGAGTTTTCTTATTTTTACTTAGTTACTTTCTTTTTCTTTGGTTTTACTTGGTTTACAGTTTTTCAGTTTTCAGTCACAGTTTTAAGAAAATCCATTAAAATGGCATCAAAACGTTTCGGATTCTGGGTCCAGTGAGGAGGAGAATAAACCTAGGCTCCACTGGGGGGCGCTAGAGCTGTTCAGGAGGAAAAAATAAACCAGGAAAACCCTGACCCCTAACCCCTAAGCCTGACCCCTAAGCCTGACCCCTAACCCTACTGCCAGAAAAATGGACTCAAATCAGGAGCTGAATGTTTTGTACGTTTTGTGATGATTGACTGGAAGAATTAATTCAGCAGTTCTGCTGTTTGAAGACAATATTTGCTTTAGGTTCATATTTTTCATAGGAAACAGGAGGCAGGACTTCTTCTTCCTCCTCCTCCTTTTCCTCCTCCTCCTCCTCTTTAAAAGTAGCTGTGGTTCTGGCTGGGCTTCACACGGCCAGCAGACATGACCGCAATGGGAGAACTGGTGCTGGTTCTGGGTTTACTGGTGAGCGCCCACTGTGAGGTGAGAGCGCGGGACCCTGAGGTGGAGGAAGAGGAGGAGGGAGGAAGAGGTGGGTTTGTGACGGAGACCCTCCTGCCAGCAGGAACTGGGATTTCTCCAGTCAGAACTGGGTGAGTTTCTGACCAGAACCGCCTCAGATTTAGAGGCTCTGTTGCTGCTGGTTGGGCCTCCAGAACCGGGTCATGTAGGTGGACCTCACGTAGAGTTTTGATTGGTTTTGTTGGTTCTGTTGGGTTCTGTTTGGTTCTAGCAGGCATTTAGTGCATCTTTAATCATCTTTAAATCCTCTCTGCCGGTTCTGTTGGTTCTGCTGCAGCACCGACCCGAAGGTTCAGACAGTCGGGTCAGGACTTGGTGGAACCATCACAACTCAGGGATTCTTCCTGCGGTTCAGCCTGGTAGAGGTGGTATCATGATGTGGGAGATGATCTCTTTGGACCCATCAGAACCACTCATGAAGTGCAAAGTCGCATATTCCCTGCAGTCGGGTCGGTCTGATTGTTTGGTTCTGATTGTTTGGTCCAGATTATTTCCTTCCCTGCCTGTCTAAAACGAGAAAATGTTTGAATAACTTTTATTATCCTGCTGGGGGGGGCAAGTAGGCAGGGTGTGGGGGGTAATTGTGGGTCAGAGTGAGGTAATTTCAGACGGGCACTGAGGGCAGCCCAGGGTCCTTCACTAGCCGGCCGCCTACAGATAAAGGGAGTAATTACCTAATGTCAGCGACTCTTATTGTTTCAGGTTGCTGCAGAGTCATGATAACACACACACACACACACACACACACACACACACACACACACACACACACACCGATAGCTTCATGGGGAGCTCTAATGGGAAGCAGGCTTCAACAGTTTTCTGTGTTTCTAGTTTCAGTTTGATCTCCTGGGGTGGGGGGGGGGGGGTTGTGGTTCAGAGGTCAAAGATCACCATGTAGTTGAGCTCTGATGAAATGGAATCAGAAACGTTTGATGTTTTTCTTATGGCGGAGAAAACGTGACGTTCTGGAGGAACTTGGACCAGATCTGACCTGAGATGAGACTCGCAGCAAACTAAACGTCCAGCGGCCATTACGTCAGAGAGACGAGGGTTAGGAGGAGACAGGGACAGGAAACATAGAGGAGAAATGGTTTAAAGGGCCTAAGGAAGGCCACTTCTCAGTCTGAGGTCTTCCTCTCTGGAGGCTTTTGTGTTGAAATATCAACATGAAAAATGAGCCACAGGATAAAATTTATCCTCAAACAATCCAAAGTTTTCATAAATCTGTTAATTTCAACCTTCAGTGACCCCCTGAGCCACAAGGAAACCCAGCATTCAGAGCAGAAGCTGCTGACTGGAGGGAGATGGACGGGGAGGCGGCCATGCCTGGATGAAATGTTTCCAGTTTCCCAGTAAGATCAGCTGGGAACACACAGAAAAACTCTGGTCCAAGTTATGAGAGACAGCTCCAGGTCTGACCAGACGTCCTGCTGTTCCGTTTATGAACCCAGCAGAACCGGGTCAATGTTCCACTTATGAACCCAACATAACCGGTTATGAACCCAACATAACCGGTCTTGTTTCTTCCCAGCCTGGTTCAGTTCCTCCACATAGCGCCACCTTGAGACGTTTCAGTTCAATCATACTTTTCAATTGGTCCAGGTTTACTAATCATGAGCTGCTGTTAGCTTTGCAGCAGAGGGAAGAGCTGATATTAAACATTTGTGTCATCAGACGGACCCACCAATCAGAACCAAGCTTCAGTTTTTACTCCACATTTTACTGCAACCTGTCGGCTGATCATCACTGAACCAGAACCACAACAAGGCTTTCGTCAGTCTGGGAACAGCAACGAGGCCTGCGTCTTTAACTGATGGCTTCATTCCTGATTCAGCTCCATGTTCCCAGTGTTCCCAGTTTTCCCAGTGTTCCTCACTGAGCTGCAGGAAAACACCATAAACACTCTGGAAAATGTAGAGATGAAGTGAGGGAAAGTTTTCAGGAAGTGCCAGATTCTCTGAGGTTGAAACATGACCCCCACAGCTCTGCACAGGAAGTGACTCATTAGGAAATGACACAACAGGAAGTGACTAAAGGAGTTTCAGCAATTTGTCCACATGTTGGAACAATGGGACAGAAATGTGTCTGTTTTCTGGGCCTCGGGTTGGATCAGAAGGAACCTGGAGTCTGCTGTTCAGGTTCAGCTCTTCACGGCAGCCATGTTGATTCACCAGGAGAACGCCTGCTCCCTACAGGCTGGATCTGAGGAGCTTCTGATCCAGATAAATCCCAGCTAACATTTGAACTCCTGCAGGGTTTAAAAACAGCTCAGCGGGAGCCAGAAAGGAGCCAGAGAACTTCCACAAACACTGAACTGGTTGGGAAACATGAGGCGCATTTCGTCAGGAAACTCCAGGATAAACATACAAACCAAACACAGAGCGGACACAGCGACCAATCAGCTGCAGGCATCGCTCCCAGCTGGGTCACATCAGCAGTCAGAGCCACAGATGTTCCTTAACAGATTTATCACCTCTAATTCAGTCTGACAACAGAAATCTAACAAATCTTCACTGATGTTTAACTGCAGATTGTTAAACATGATGAAGATGATGATGGCAGGAGCTGCAGATGAAGAGCGGGGTATCTGAGAAGATCCTGCAGGATCTCAGTGGATCAAACAAATCCAACATTGGGAGGAAGTTTGGGACGTTTCTCTGCTTCTAAATAAAGAACTAAATGTTCTGATCATTCCCAACAGAACATTCCTGGTTGTTTTACTGATTAAAGAGCTTCAGATGTGATGATCCTGAAGCTGAGCCGAACTGGAGGAGGAAAACCTCAAACATCACAGAGTTCGAGCAAAACCTGGATTCAATGAGCAGAAAATCAAACACTCTGGGCTGGAAGTGAAACAACACGACTTAATGAGTTTAATCTGAAGTGGATCAGAACCAGAGATCCTGAAGCAAACCATACATTATCCTGACTGTGTGTGTGTGTGTGTGTTTCAGGAACTGGTGCGCCTTCGTGAGGAAGAGTGTGCAGCTGGTGGCCGAGGAGTGCAAAACACGGAGACATGTCCAGAACCAGAGTCCCTGTCCCCGCAAGTCGCCTGGCTGCCAGAGGGCCACGTGAGTCACCTTTACCAGTATGTGTGTATGTGATCACCATGCAACAAGATAAACTCACCGGCCACTTTATTAGGTACGCCTGTCCGCTTGCTTATTAACACTAACAGAGAATCAGCTAATCAGGGGCCAGCTGAGGTTCAGTCTGAACATCAGAGTGGAGAAAAAAAGTTTTTAAATTTATTACATATTTAAAATATAAAATTAAAACAACTATGATACAAAGCACAGGCAGAGTGAGTGAGGAATGTTTCTGGTCGGGTCAGAACCTGGTGGAACCATCATGGATCCATCCTGGCTGTGGTCAATGGGTCAGACTGGTGGAGGTGGTATCATGCTTTGGACCCATCAGAACCTGTTCTGACCACAGTGGACCGGTCCCAGCAGAACCAGGTTCCTTAAGGCAAAGATCAGAACCTCTCAGATCTGGTTCTGGATCAAAGTCCAAAAGAACCTCTGTGGTTCTGGTGGACTGAAGGTTCTGATCCATGATCAAATAGTTCAGTGATAATATGGACCAGAACCTCTGAGGACTGGTTCTGTTGGTTCGGTGCCAGCCGGTAAAGTTCTGCTGGTTGGAGGATCAATTATTAATTTAACTAAAATCAAACCTGATAATATAAACAATAGTTAACCTTTAACCCCCAAGAGGGAGTAAACCAGTGAATTAACATCAGGGTTCTGTTCAGGTACCGGTTGCGGCCCGGCTGCCAGAAGCAGAAAGAGGTCACGACCTTGGTGTGGCGCTGCTGTCCGGGTCACGGAGGTCCAAACTGCGACCAGGAAGGTGAGATCAGATTCGGAGGCTATTGCTGCAGCGGAGGCTACTACTGCTGCAGCGGAGGCTACTGCTGCAGCGGAGGTCGCCGCTGCTGCAGCGGAGGCTATTGCTGCAGCGGAGGCTACTGCTGCAGCGGAGGTCGCCGCTGCTGCAGCGGAGGCTATTGCTGCAGCGGAGGTCGCCGCTGCTGCAGCGGAGGTCGCCGCTGCTGCAGCGGAGGCTACTGCTGCAGCGGAGGTCGCCGCTGCTGCAGCGGAGGCTACTGCTGCAGCGGAGGCTACTGCTGCAGCGGAGGCTACTGCTGCAGCGGAAGCTACTGCTGCAGCGGAGGCTATTGCTGCAGCGGAGGTCGCCGCTGCTGCAGCAGCCATGCTTCACTATCTCCGTTGGTCGGCGACCACAGAGGATTTCCCCTTTGATGTTGGAACATTTCCAAGAAAAATAAAGTTTGATGTCAGACTGAAAAGGTTCTGATGCTGAGACTGAAATAAATCGGAACATTTTGATTTATAAATTTTCTTCATCTTTGAACTTAGACTGGAAAACCACTGAGAAATAAAAACGTCCGATTGGTGAAACTGGTTAACTGGACGACCAATTCAGCAGCAAATACTGTGATATGAAAGTTCAACAAACATAAAAGGCACCAGAGAAAACTGAAACTGACCAGATCAACGTTTCTGAGACCAGAAGTTTAGATTTAAGGGATGAAAGTCGGATTCTGAACGAAAACAAAACTTTAACAAAAAGACAGATTTTAATTCCAGAGAAACAGAAACTGAAGCGTTTCTGTCGGACCCATCAGGCTTCCTCTCAGAACCGGGTCGGGTTGTTCTGACCCGTTCTATCCCCCCTTCCCACACACCCCCACTGAGCAGAGAATGGAGGAAACATCTTGATGAGCTCAGAAGAAGTTGCTGGGTGCGTTTGGTTGTAAAGTCAGAACAGCTCAGATGGGTGGAGTCCCCATCACCATGCTGCCTCCGCCGTGCCCAGCAGTGATCAGCTGGAGAAACCTGTCGCCATGTTTTTGTTTTCAGTCTCTAACTCAGAAGCCGGTTCCTCCTCCAGGCTGGACCCGTGTTCTGGTTCTGGTTCTGAGGAGTCCGGTTGTTTACGGCAGTATTTCTACCCCCTGGGAACCAAACGCTAAAATAGACCTCTGACCTTTAGAGCATAACAAAGCAGAGCCTCCTCACAGTCCGGCCCGGTCGGTTCTGGTCGGGTCGGGTCCGCTCCCATCGTGCTTCTGAGTCGAGCTGCTTCCTGTGAGCCGAGCAGACAATGACAGGAACCGCAGGAAGAACATGCTGGAACCAGAACCAGAACCGCAGACATAACCTTATGAAGTCAGAACCAGAATCAGAACCAGAACCTCCCTTGGAAGGCGTTAAGGTTCTGGTTCCTGTTGATTTCATCAGAGTTGAGATGTTTGCAGTCCTACGGTGAAACTGAGTCCGGTCCGGTTCTGTTGACCCGTTTCTGGGATGTTCTGACCCAAACCCGTTAATGAGGCAGACCTCTGCTCTGTTTCAGGTGACCCAGCTGGACTTCAGCGCCGGGCCGACCCGGACCGGGAGCAGAATGACCATCAGACGACCTTCGCCGACCCCTACGACCCGCATGGCTCCGCCCACCCAGGAAACCCCCCGACTCACCATCACTCGGTTTTCCACCAGAACCAGAACCGGCCACCGGCTGGGAGTCCAACTCAGGGTGAGACCAGAACCAGAACCAGAGGAATGTTTTAACTGAATGAAGGATTTCCTGCTGCCTGGTCACATGACCACCGATGACATCACACCCTCACTTCCTGTTTCCCATACGTCCTCTGTGACCTTTGACCTCATTGCCAACCCACCATCTTTCTGCTGGTTCTGGTTCCTGTCACAGCGTGACCTTTGACCTCTCTGGGAGAGGAGAACCGGGTCCTGATCTGGACCAAATGGACCAGAACCAGCAAAACCGATTCCAGGGTCGGACCGGTTCTGGTTCTGGTTCTGGTTCTTGATGTTTGCAAGAGAAAGATCCAGAAATTTGGCTCCAGAACCAGGGGGAGGTTCCCATCCTGCAGAACCAGAACCAGAACCAGAACTCAGTGGTTTAACCCGCAGCTGATTCTGCAGAAGGTTCTGGTTTCAGTCTGACTGGTCCAACAGCCGACCCAGAGGGCGGTTCTGGGAGAGCCCGGGATGGATCTGGGTCCGTTTCAGAACCGGTCCCCAGGGAGGTCCGGTTTGGTCCGGTTTGGCCCGTGTGGGCGTGAGAAGCTGCTCTGCAAACATGAGGCGCCGGGTTTGGACCTTCCCACAGGAAGAAGGTTCTGTTGGTTCTGACTCAGACTGGCTTTAGATAGAAACTTCTCTGCCTCTGGTTCCGGTCAGAACCAGCAGGTCCAAACGGGTCAGAGCTACTATTTTAATGCGGCAGACAAAAACATCCGAGTTCTGACATCAACAGAACCTCAGACTGGGTCGGCCTCAACTCCTACCAGAACCAACCCGGAAAGGATGCAGATATATTTCTCTGGATGCCTCAGTCGCTCCTGGACCAGAACCAACCGGAGGTTCGAACCGGGAGGTTCGTTTTGGGTCGGCGCCGGCTCGGACTTCTGGACTTCTTTCAGATTCTGCTCCATTTCCATCAATCGCCTGGCAGAACCAGCGCCGCGTTTCTGACCCGGTTTGGTTTGTTCAGGTTTCCTCCGTCACTCCAGTTCAACAAGCAGGACTCGTGTCTTCTTCATGTTTCACAACAGATGGCGTTGTGTGACGCCAGTAGCTCCTCCCTACCGGACCGGAGCTTTGTCCTATGGACCTTCGACTGCAGGTGGATGGGTTCACAAACTGCACCAACCTGCAGTACCATCCAGACACCTAATTATTGTCTCCAGGCCGTTTCTGAAGCCTCCCAGGTTTCAGACTTTGATTCTGACTGTGCAGTGAAGCATCGGAGTCGCCCCAATCCTAACCCACAGACGGCGCTTCTGAGCTCCAGGTTCATGTTTTAGCATCACAAATTTCCTCCAAAAGAGTCAGTGCTTCATGTGTTCTAGTGCCATTAGCGATGCTAACCATTAGCAATGCTAACCACAGGTTCAGTTCTGAGCGAATCCTCAGCAATGGTTTCAATCACTTTGATGGCTACTAATCAGTGTCTACTAGAGACATTAAGAGTGATTTCATCAGGAGCTAATGATACAGTTCCAGAAGGTGTTCCTCAGGGTCCTTCCTTGGATCTCTGCTGTTTGTTTTCTTACCCAGAATAGAAGCAGAATCAGTCTTGATGCTGATCATCGTGTGTTGCCCTGCTGCGTTTGCTGCCCTGAATGGTTTGTTCTCTGTAGAGCTGATGGTGTTTCGCTGTGTGTCCGTCAGTCGTAGACGGCGTGGTTCTGCCTTACCCAGATGTCCCTGCAGCCCTCCCCGTCCCAGACATGATGGCGCTGGTCCTGTCCCAACTGCACCCCATCCTGGAGGGCTTCAACCGCTCTCTGGAGCGCCTCCACCACCACGTGAGGGCGCTATCTCAAGACGTGGCGGAGATGAAGCTCAGCCGGCGGGGAGCGGAGCTCCGGGAAGAGGATGGTGCAGAGGAGAAGCTGGAATCCAAACTGGACAGGATGGCCCAGCAGATCCAGGAATGGCGCAGCGATACGGAGACCAGACTGAACTCCCAGCGCGACGAGCTGCAGCTCAACCTGAGCAGCTTCAGGGTGGAGGTGGACCAGGAGCTGAAGCAACAGCAGGAGGTGCTGCAGGTCAGAAACTACCATCACTGGTCAGTCAGGAAGCATTTTATTCCAACCACTTCTGAACCACGTCTGCCTGCAGGCCCTGAACGCAACACAGGCTGCAATGAGGCCGGACCGGGACCGGGCCCCTGAGGGCCACCAGCTCTCCCCCCAACACCCAGCCGACAACACGGCCCTGTGGGACGCCATCACACGGCTGGACAACATGGTGGTCAACAACACCGTCAAGGTTCGTCCAATCAGGACAGCGGCGGGTCCAATCAGAGCTGAGCAGGTCGACTGGAGGCCAGGTGTGTTTCTGTGCAGGTGGAGGAGCTGGATATCACTTCAGCCGACGCCCAGCAGATGGGGCTGCAGCTGAGGAATCTGGAGAAGTTGATCAACCAGACGGCGCGGAAAAGCCAGATTCTGTTCATGGAGACGGGTTTGGAGGTGGAGAAGTCCAAGGTGACGGTGGAGCGGCTGGTGCAGCAGCTGGTGGTGAACTTGACGCGCTACGAGGACGACCTGCAGGAGAACACCAAGGATGTGGACAACCTGTACAAGGATTTCTACAGCCTCAAAACGACTAACGACTGCAAATGCGGCGACCTGAACGCTGCGGTGGCTCGTCTGGAGAGAGGCGTGGCCAACGTCACACAGCTGGCCAATCAGAACCGGCTGGATCTGGAGGAGAACAGCGAAGTGGGCGGGGCTCTTTGGGGTGGAGTCAGCGACTGGGAGCCGGCAGTGGAGGCGCTGCAGGCGGATCTTAACCAGGTTTGTTCATTTAGAGGTTCTGGTTCTGATCATAGAACTGCAGGAAATGATTCTCATTACGTCCAACTAAAGCTGCATTATTTCTACCAGTAATGTTCAGTCCGCTTCAACACAACTCCAGTCTGCTTGTCTATTAACTTTGGTCCGGTTGGTGTGAATGCTAGCTGACCTCTGACCTCTGGTCCTCCAAACCTCAGTCTGGGTTCAGTTTGAATGTGAACGCCAAGCGGACCAAAGAGCGCTCCAAAAGCAGGAAGTGAACTACAGCGTAGGGCATTCTGGGTAAATACAACCAAAGCTAACATGTTAGCCTAGCACTAGCAGCAGAAATGGCTCCTGGTCTTTAGCTTAGAGAGAAATCCTCCAACACTAAAATCTGACGCCTCCATCTTGTTCCCATCTGGTGAAACAGGAAGTTGCTCTCAGCGTCTTCAGAGGATTTTGTGTCGTTTCCTTCAGTGGTTGTTGGTGCAGCGCCCCCACAGGCCAGGAGGGGAACAGGTTGAATTGAGTCAGAGCAGAGAGAAAATGTATCAAATGTTGAATTGTTGGTTCCAACAGAACCGGGTCTTCTGGACTATCAGGTCCTTAAAAGTTGTGAAAATTACAATTTCAACACACCTCAGAGAACCGGAATCAGAACCAAAGGTTCTACAGACTGAAGGTAACTCTGGTGCTCCCCCTGCAGGTGAAACAGTCCGTGGCCTTGGAGCACAACAGAACCAGAACCTTGGACCTCGGCCTGGCCCAGCTCAGCAGGTCTGTGTCGGCGATGCGGGACGAGGATGTCCAGCTGGACCAGCAGGTGAAGACGCTGTCCGCGTCGTTCCAGTCGCTGCTGCAGGACGTCATCCGGCACAGCGACGTGCTGCAGCTGCTGCTGGGCGAGGAGGTGCTGGAGTTCCTGGAGTGGCCCCTGCAGGACCAGGAAGCCCACTCCATCCCCGCCCTGCAGGCGCAGCTCCGCCTGCTGCAGGAGCGGCTGAGGAGCAGCGAGGAGGCGGAGCTACAGGAGCCAGGAGCAGGTAGGGTCACCTGGAATCACCTGGAATCACCTGGAATCACCTGGAGCAGCTTCTGATCAGGACAGAAAAATCTCTGCTGCTTTAAATAAACTTCATGTTTAACCAAAACAAGCTCATTTATCAGCTCAAATGTTCATGATTTTAATAAAAACATGAACAGATCGAACAAACTTCTGACAGAATCTGTTTCCATTTGATTTATTTCTATCAGATTGTCTGACAGGAAGTGGAAATAAAGTTGTGATCCGTTTGGAGGTTCTGCCTGTTGAAGTTCTATGGTACCGATTAATACCGTCAGAGAATCATTGGCGCCATCTAGTGGTGGTAGATTGAAATAACAGCAGACATTTGGAAATAATTAAAAACATTATTTTGATTTTTATCCAACTGATCATAAAACAGAAATATTTAGTTAAAAAATATATCTCCATGGAAACAGTTTGGTTTCATTATGAACATCCAAAAGTTTATTTTATGCATAAAAGGTTTATATTAACGATTATTTGTGAACATTAATAACCAGGAAGCAGAGAGGAGATCCCAGCTGCTGACCAGCCCCTCGGGGAGAACCAGCGCCTCCTGCAGGCGGAGCGGAGCGCTGCAGACATCCTGCGGGACCTGGAGAGGAAGGTGGAGCAGAGGCTGGCCAGGGCGGAGGAGCGGAGCTGCTCCTGCGGCAGCGCGGCGCCCCCTGCAGGACAGGAGGTGGCGCTGCAGGAGGAGGTGCTCTGGCTGCGGAGGGGCCTGGAGGAACACCTGAAGGTGTTCAAGAACGTCTTCAGTAACGCTGAGGTACTGGCGGCGTCCGGAGACTCGCTGCCGCTGGACCGACTGCTGGAGCTGACGAAGCGGAGGGACAGGAAGAGGGGAGGAAGAGGAGGAGCCCAGCGCAGTCGGAGGGAGTCACCAGGTGAGTCACAACTCGGTCAGACCAGCATCAGAACTCACCTTCTCATCATCACCTTTCCTCCTCAGGTGAGCTGATCCCATCCAGCCAATCAGGCGTCTCTGTGTTGTTTGTGGGCGGATCAGACAGAACCGTCAGGTTTGGACCGAGTCAGAACTCCAGACTCTTCACGGCGCCGCTGGATGGACTCTACTTGTTTATCCTCACCTTGGACCTGAGGCCAGGCTCCGCCCATATCCTGCTGAGGCGGGGCCAGGCAGGGGGCGGGGCTCCGGTGACGCTGCTGCAGCGGCAGGTGGAGGGGGCGGGGCCTGTGAGCGGGGCGGGGCTCCTGATGCTCCAGCAGGGGGAGCAGGTGAGGCTGCAGGTGAGGGCGGAGTGGGCGGAGTCAGAGAGCAACCTGCTGGCCGTGCTGCTGCTGCAGCCAACCACCTGAAGGTGATCTGCAGTAATCAGCTGCAGGAGGCGGAGCCTCCAGACAATGGCACCTTAGAGACGAAGGATGGGCGTTTCAGAGAAAATGTTTTCTTATGGAGGAATTTTTCTGCCATAATTCAAAAGAAACTTCTCCTGGCGCACAGACTTAGGCTGTGCTCGCTTCTGAAACGCCTTTTGGCACAGTCGCCTGGCAACCTCTCAGCCAACAGAATCAAACTGGGTGCGTTTGTTTCCTACTAGCAGGTGTGCCTGTGTGGCGGCTATCGATTGTAGCAAGCCGCCACATTTCAAACTGAAAATCTGAGCTCCAAGATTATGGCAGAAAATTCCTCCACTTTTTCCGACAGGCCATGAACGCACCATAGCGACCTGGCGCTGCCTTCAGGGCCTCATGGATAAAAGGGTTAAGATTATTATTTCACAATAAAACACAAACATTTGTTAGGTTAGAAAATATTTTGTCTAAACTCGGCAACAAACTCCAGAAGTTTCTTTTAAAATCTGTTTTTAGCCAAGTTCATAATTTCCTAATAGTTTGTTGAGTAAAAATGTTTTGGGTTTGATGATCCTGATCAGTTTTGATTCTTTAATTTACTGGCTGAAAAAGTAGCGAGAAAAATTTTAAAACTGCTCCATTAATTTCTCCACATTCATCCATGAGGCTTCCTGCTGTTTTCATATGAAATTATTGCTTTTAATGATATTGTATATAATTATATTACATAGCCACTATTACCGAAGTGATGCCTTGAGTTCTGTAAATATATTTTATATTTCGAAACAGATTTTAACTAAAAACTGAAAGTTATTCAGATGTAGGGACCATGTTTCACCAGCAGAGGGCGCTGCCGCCTTTTATGTCAGATTTAAATAAATATTATTATTATTATTAATGTGTGTAAACCGAGTTCTGCTGTCATCACTTCCTGTCCAGCTGGAACCCTCTGGTGGTTCTGGTTCTGACCCGGTTAGACATGGAGGACTCGTGGTTCTGGTAGTTTGTCTAGAAGCTTTATTGATAACTGTTTACATCTCACAATGCATTCCACAACACGACTCCAGCGGAGTTTAATCAGCACAGGTGAAGAAGAAGAAGAAGTTTATCATTCACGATTAAAGAAGCAGAACAAACAGACGCTTTAAGCTCCGCCCACCTCACCTGGAAACACCTGGCGGAGGGAAACGCCCGGCCGTTTCCTAGGAGACGGCGGGATGACGATGATCTAACAGGGATTGTTCTACATGGTTCTACAGCTACCGAGCAGCGATGAAGAGTTTAGTGCAGCCCCTCCTCTTCCTCACAGCAGCCCCTCCCCAACCTGCTGCTGCCAGCCGGCTGTGATAGGCAGAGGGGAAGGGGGCGTGGCCAACCAGCTTTAAAATGTTTCTGAGACTCTGATTGGTTCACAGAAATAAAACAGAGATGATGATAATGATGAGCATCATCATCATCAAAGCCACTGAACGATTCCCAGAAACAAAATAAGGAATTCTGAAATGATAAAAAAAACTTTAATAATCTGACAAATACATTAAGGGCAGCGCCACCTGATCCTCCTCTTCCTCCTTCATTTCCCCCCTCCTCTTCCTCCTTCATTTCGTTTCCTCCAGCCCCGCCCCATCACATCAGGACTTCCTGAATCCGACCTTTGACCTCCCGTTCCTTCACTCCGCCTTACGCTTCAGTCCGGGAACCTTTTCCTGAATCCTGAGACACAAACAGGAAACACGAGGCAGGAAGTGAGCCGCCGAACATGTCAAAATAAAAGACTTCATGATGTTGTTCCCAGCAGCCCTTAAAGGGCCAGTTGATGTCTCACTGTGAGGTCATGAGTAGGGGACAGAGGTCACTGACCTCAAAACTACACACATTGAGATTACAGACATAAAGTGAGAAAACGCTGCAGCGCCACCTAGTGGTGAGAATATTAACATCTGTGTGTAGAGAAACAGACAAAAGGTTCCCAGTAACACCAGTGAAATCTCCTCCTCCTTCACTGGGATCCAGCTGTTTATTCAGTCAATAGAATCTAAACTCAATTAAACAAAGTGTTCATATCACCAGGATACGTGGTGACATCACCAGCTGAGCTCTTTCACATTAAAAGCCTGTTTCCTAAAGTCACAGCAGGGCTTTTATTTTGACTTACTTTTCCACGATATCCTTGACATGGTTGGAGACCAGCGCCAGGTAGTGATCGATCTGAGCCTGAGAGAGACAGGAAGTTAGACCAGGACGGAGCAGCAGCACCGCTGATGCATTCTGGGTAATGTCAGGCCTACCTGGTGTTTCTCATAGATGATTGGGCAGCTGAACGCTCCGACCAGACCTGCAAGAAGAGGACAAGATCAGAACCCAGAGGACGGCACTAGAGGCGCCACTGCAGCAGAACCACCACTAGAGGCGCCGCTGCAGCAGAACCACCACTAGAGGCGCCGCTGCAGCAGAACCACCACTAGAGGCGCCGCTGCAGCAGAACCACCACTAGAGGCGCCGCTGCAGCAGAACCACCACTAGAGGCGCCGCTGCAGCAGAACCACCACTAGAGGCGCCGCTGCAGCAGAACCACCACTAGAGGCGCCGCTGCAGCAGAACCACCACTAGAGGCGCCGCTGCAGCAGAACCACCACTAGAGGCGCCGCTGCAGCAGAACCACCACTAGAGGCGCCGCTGCAGCAGAACCACCACTAGAGGCGCCGCTGCAGCAGAACCACCACTAGAGGCGCCGCTGCAGCAGAACCACCACTAGAGGCGCCGCTGCAGCAGAACCACCACTAGAGGCGCCGCTGCAGCAGAACCACCACTAGAGGCGCCGCTGCTCACCCAGGATCAGCAGAGTGAGTCCGTTGAACAAGGCGCCAACGTAGGTCAGGATCCACATCAAAATCGCAAACTGCAGGATGACAGTGAGAGAAAATGGGTCAGAACCACTCAGAACCTCATGTTTAATGATCTGTTCATCATCAGAACCAATCAGAACCAGACCCAGAGGTTCTGCCTCACCTTGATGGAGTCCACCAGGTCCTGCACCAGGAACAGACGCCTCAGCTCCTCGATGGTCCAGTTCAGCTTCTCCAGAATTACATCGCTGTACTTGTGGACCAGGTCCGCGGACAGCGCCACCTCCTGGTCCAGGTACACCCTGCAGGGCGGGACAGAGGTGGGTCAGAAGGTTTCCATGGTAACAGAGTCCGACCTGGGCCCATGTCTGGTTCTGAGGTTTGGTAGGATGTAAAAACGATTCCAGCTCCTGTTTGGGTTCATCTGAGCTGCAAACTGAGCAGGAAACCTGCTTTGGTTCTGATCCACTTTGGTTCTGGTCCAGACTCTCTGAGCTCAGCTCCTGGTAATCCCAGTTAATGAGTCTGGACTCAGAAAGGTTCTGATCTGCAGCCAGAAGCGGATCAACCGACCATGGAGCTGGAATAATCCCATCTGGACCAGAACTGCTGAGCAGAACCAACAGAACCACAGTGGACCAGGAACCAGGAAGTGTTTATTATTCTACTTTATAACATCTGAGGCACTGAATCTTAAGGTATCATGTCAGAACGGGTCAGAACCGGGTCAGAACCGGGTCAGAAGCAGACTCACCTGAAGGGGTGGCCCTCGTCAGACTTCTGGATGGCCTGCAGGATGCCCTTGTATATCCTGAAGCAGATGGTGACGGACAGCAGCGCCAGGCCGATGTAGGAGCAGACGCTGACGATGCTGCAGACGCTGAGCGACAGCAGCAGCAGCAGCGCCGCGCCGAACACCACGCCCGTCGTCTTCACGTCGCGCCAGTACACCAGCTCCACCACTAGGGGGCGGACACAGAGAGACGGTCAGCAGGGACGACCTCTGACCTGTGGAAGCCTGGTGACCAGAACCAGAGCTTCACTGCTGAGTTGATAAACATTAATAACTGATCCAGGTGAAACGGAGCAGATGAAGATGAAGATGGAGGGAAACCTGGTTCAACCAACCGGACCAAAGTTCTGATCGCCTCTGAAGGTCCAAACCGCTCAGAGACGTGTCACTTCCTGCCGATGTCATGCTAAAGCTAACGCTAAGTTTGTGATTCTGCAGCAGAACCAAACAGAGTGGTCTAGTCCAAGGTTCAGATCCTTTAGCTCCTTCCTGCAGTCCGTTCTGGACCAGAACCATAAAACAGGACAACTCATCATTATGCAGGTTTATAAAGTTACTCTCAAAACAACAGAATTTGATTTATTCTGCCTGTGAGGAGAAAACAGGTTCATTCACTGATTAATGTCTAATTTTAGCTCTAAAATAAGCTAAATATTTAGCTTATTTACATTGTTAACTAAATATTTACTTTGAAAACTTCTTTTAACAAAATATTTACTGATCTTCTTAAATATTTAGCTTGTCAGTTAAATATTTAAGTTGTGTTATTTATAAGATTGTTTTGTGTCATGAGTCAGAATAACCAAATTATTTCTAGTATCTGTGAGTCACAGCAGGTTTAAACTAAATATAAACTAAACTCAGTTAAACACGACTGCAGCTTCCGATTAAATCAGAAATGATCACTTCCGCTCAACTCGCCGCCGTTTCCGCCTCGCTTCCGCCGGTGTTAGCATGCTAACCGTTAGCTTCCTGCGGACAGCCATGTTCCCAGCAGAACCAGCGGCTGAGGCGGAGCAGGAGGAGCAGCGAGGCTCCAAATGTGGCCGCCTGCCTCTTATGGTAACAGGGAGCCGCTAAAAATAGAGCCCGCTCCGCAGCGCTCTCCACCCGGCCATAGATCTGGTTTCACCGCCGCTCCGGTTCAACTTGTCCCGTTTGACCCGCTTCACCTCCCTCCTCCTCCCCGGACGGACCCCCGCCTCACGCCGGGACCGAACCTTAGAGTCCGGGTTAACCTCCGCAGGAGGCCCGGTCCGGTCCGAGCCCCGCTCCGCCCGGCGGCCCGAGCCCGCTGCCGGAGCTACCGCAGGACATAAAGCTCACTAACCCCGCTCGGCGTCCATGTTGAACCTCCCGGAGCCTCCAGCAGCAGCAGCGCGGCTCCGCCTCCGGCTGACCGGAGATCACGCTCCGTGGGCGGGGGCGGGACATGCGCAGCTCGGCCCCCATGGAGGAGACGATCACCATATTTACTGATTTAATTCCAATATATGATCAATCAGCCAGCGAGGAGAGTTTATTACCGTATTAAACTATTCACAGATTTAATAATAAATCTGGATAAATTCCTCTCAATAACGTCGAAATTAGTTTATCGATCACAACAGGAAGTAAAGAAAACCATTTCCGTTTTTCAACATTTTCTGAAAAGTGCGGCGTGCCCTTGTTTTTAACCCAGAACCGGGTCTGGCTGCAGGTCTTCTGAACATCTGGGCCAGTTTACAACCAGCTGGACTCAGGTCTGGGCTTTGACTAGGCCATTCTATCCCATGAATTAGCTCTGATCTCAACCATCCCATAATGCTCTGACCTGTTTCCCACAGCATGATGCTGCCATCACCGGTTCTGTCCCAGACGAGTCAGAACCGCTGATCTGGGTTCCTCCGCTCCAGAACCCGACCCGGCGCTGATAAGCCCGGTTCAGTCGGCCCGGGTTGTAAAAGCAAAACGCTGCAGATAAAAGGTCCAACATTCAAATCAGCTGCAGGCCAGGTGCATGCTGGGAGAACAGGTCCACCAGAACCAGAACCAGAGCTGAGGCAGACACACACACACACACACACACACACACACACAGCTGCTGAGTCAGCATGCAGCTGGATCTGACAACAGATCAGAACCGGCCGGTTCTGATGGTTCTGGGTTTTGATCCAGAACCATCGTTCTCCAGAACCAAGCTGAGGGCCTGACCCGTTTGGACCTCTGCAGACCTCCAGCTGACTGCTTGGTGAGCAGAACCCAGCTGGTTCTGGTTCTGGTCGGACTGCAGCTTTAACTGCAGTACCTCTGCAACCAATCATTAACCTGACCTTTGACCTGGCCCACTGCACGTCCAAAGGTCCCATCTGCAAATCCAACAACCAGACCCAATCAGAACCAGCCAGAACCAGCCTACCCTGCTCCCTCCAGGACCGGCTGACCGGCTCCTTCCTCTCCATGCAGCTGCTGTCCATGCCGTCCGACCCGATCCGACCCGAACCGACCCGATCAGCAGACACACATTCTCACCAGCCGGGCGAGCGAGCAGAGAGAGAGAGGCAGAGGAGGAGGAGGAGGAAGGACAGCAGCTCCTCCTGCTGTCAGCTGACTGGACCGTGACGCAGCGCCTGGACCTCCTCTTCCTCCTCCTCCAGATGAAACCTTCCTGCATTATTCTCCACAATAGCTGCTCCACCTCCTGTAACCAGCTGCTCAATGACCTTTGACCTCCATGTGAGGCAGTGACCTCTGACTATAATCTGACGCCTGCTGCGGCGGGACCAACTCAGGTTGCCATGGCGACGCGCCGGTCGAGCCGGATCGATGGAAAACGTGGAAGATTCATTCACTTAGCAAATCTTCAGGCTATTAGCGCAACATTTAGCTCCAGGCTAAATATTTTGCTTGTAAACTGAATACTTAACTAATCAGTTAGACATTTAGTTCGGTAGCTAAATATTTAGCTCCAGGCTCAGTGTTTTTGTTTGAAACTTAATATTTAGCTTGCTAATTACATATTGAGTTTAAAACTGAGATTTATAAATGAATGAATGACCTGGTGAAACTGATTTTAAAAACTAAACCTTCATATATTTTCGTTTATCAGTATTAATTAATGATTTTTTGACGGTAACTTTAAGAACGGCGCTCCACAGTGAGTTTCTGTGAGGCTCTAAGCCCAACAAGCGTTAATCCATCAAAACTGTTTATTAATCTGAAAGCTGTTCTGTTCTGTTAGTGGCTGCATTCAGCCAGCAGGGGGCGCTGCTCACTCTGCTGACATCAGACTTCATGTTAAATCATTTTCACATCTGAAGAGTCAAACCCAGACAGCAGAAACGACTCCAGCTCCCATCATGCACTGGGGGATCAAGCTAAAAGGTCACTAACATGACCTCTGACCTGTCTGCAGAAGCCATCCACTCACCATGAACATTATTCATTCTGACCCTTAATGATTCCTTTGAACAGTTCTTTTTCCAGCTGCTGCAGTTTGAAAACCCAAAACTTGTAAAGACAAAAACCGGCTGATCAATAAACACCTGCAGCATTTCAAGTTATCCAGACGGACCAGACTGGGAGGAAACCAGTAGGTTCCACAGAGTCATGATTAAATTAATTGGTGATTGCTAAAGGGCACTTCAGCTGCATGATTTTAATTAGAATCAAACAGAAATCCTACATGTGTCCATAAAATTAAACTCAATTAAATAAATTATCCAATGGCTATTGATTACTAATGATGGCCACCGCTCATTAAAACGTTAGCTATGCTAACTCTAAAGCTAAGGCTAAAGCACAAAATCAACATTATAATTAGTGGAAGCTAATGCTAACAGGCTACAGCGACATGATTGGCTGAAGTGTGCCCACACTGCAGCCTGGTAAATTAGCACTGTAGAGCTAATTGAGCTAAGCATTGGCTAACGTGCTAAACAAAACATTAGCTTTTCTATTTGAAAGGCGCCTTTAAATAAATGATATTATTATTATGGTTATTCTTAGCGCATATGAAGAGCTTCTACTGATATAAAATTCTTCAGGGGAAGCTAAGTGCTATAAGCAATATGCTAATGCGCAAAACGAAAGATTAGCTCTGCTATTAGCGGATTAGCATCGTGTGTCCACCACATCACTCTTTGATTAAAGTGATTAACTGTTAGGTTGAGTTATTTTTGTTAATAAACTATTTTATAATGGAGAGAAGTTTGTCTGTATTTATTCCAGCAACATAATTTATTTATTTAAAGGTTTTTTTTATAAAACTGAACTATTAGCTGTTATTTTCCTGATAATGAAGAAATTCCCTGTCTGGTTATTCTGATCTAAACTAGTTTTGTTAGTGATTATTCTGTTTACTGACAGATATTTATAGCCACAGCAAACATTTAGTTTCAGGATCCAGCTGATCCTGATGGGGTGTATGAATAAATCTGAGCCAGTATAAATAGCAGCAGCAGAACCATCAGAACCTGATGAGGCAGCAGATCAATGAGGCTGATCGGATCTGATCAGCATTTCAGCAGCAGAACATTTGCTGACTGGTTTCTGGAGAACGAAGTGAGGAGCTGAGAGTGTCGCAATGCAGGGAGGAGGAGGAGGACGAAGAGGAAGAAAAGGAGGATGAAGAGTAGGAAGAGGAAGAGTAGGAGGAGCAGGAGCAGGAGGAAGAGGAAGAGGAGGAGGAGCAATAGGAAGAAGAGGAGGAGGACTTCCTGCTTGGGTTCTGCTTCCTGATCCGATTCATAACATTTTAATTTGTGATCTGATTAAAATCTTTAATTTTGTTGGTTCTGAATGTTTTTCTGAACCCAGCAGCTCCAGAGTCGAGGGCTGCAGAGAACAGAGCGGTCCAGTCCGGTCCGGTCCGGACCTGGTGCGGGAGAGCTGGGGCCCCTCAGGTGGTGTTGGGTTGCAGAGCCATATCTCCGGTTATTTCCAGAGTCGAGGAAAGCTCAGATACCGTCGTCTAACTCAACACCCTCATACTGAGGACAGCAGCTGGACCGGCCCGGTTCTGGTTCCGCTCACCAGGGAGCGAGAATGTTTCAGGGTGGAGAACGAGTTAGAGGACAAAACATGAACTCAACAATGAACAAAATGCTTCAAAAGTCCAACAGAACCAAATGCAGGAGTTAATGTAGAACAGAACCAGAACAGAACCAGGACGATGCAGGTGATGTATGGCGGCGGGGACGGGTAGAGTCAAACTGAAAGATGGAGATGGATGGGATGTGGATGAAGATGGAGGTTCTGGTGGAAACCAAGGAGTTTGTGGGATGAGGAGGGCGAAGGAGGTGGAGCATGGGGGTGACATGGGTTGGGGGTGGAGCATGGGGGTGACATGGGTTGGGGGTGAAGCATGGGGGTGACATGGGTTGGGGGTGGAGCATGGGGGTGGAGCATGGGGGTGACATGGGTTGGGGGTGGAGCATGGGGGTGACATGGGTTGGGGGTGGAGCATGGGGGTGACATGGGTTGGGGGTGAAGCATGGGGGTGACATGGGTTGGGGGTGGAGCATGGGGGTGGAGCATGGGGGTGGAGCATGGGGGTGACATGGGTTGGGGGTGGAGCATGGGGGTGACGTGGGTTGGGGGTGGAGCATGGGGGTGGAGCATGGGGGTGACATGGGTTGGGGGTGGAGCATGGGGGTGACATGGGTTGGGGGTGGAGCATGGGGGTGACGTGGGTTGGGGGTGGAGCATGGGGGTGACGTGGGTTGGGGGTGGAGCATGGGGGTGACGTGGGTTGGGGGTGGAGTCCATGCTGGGACGACTTTCTGTTACCTGCTCTTATGTTCAGGTTTGGCATCTTAAACAGTTTGCTGACCGCAGTGCTCCTCTGGGGGGCCGGCGGCTCGGGGTTCCCGGCCGGCGGACGGGTGGGTGGCGGCTGGCTCGGGGGGGTCTCCAGCTCAGCCTTGGTCTTCTGCGGGGAGGCCTGGGTGAGGAGGTGGGAGGAGCCCTGGCTAAGGGCTTCTGGCTCAGGAACCTTTTCCGTGGCGGCGGGTGTGTCCTTCAAGCTGAAGCCGAGGTCATCATCCAAGGGGATCTCTGGAGGCTTCGGGGATGAGAACTTGGAGGGGTCCAGAGCCTCGAGGAACTCATCGATCACACCTCGGGGTGGTCGCTCAATGAACTCGAACTCCTCTGAGGAGACCTCGTGCTCAGACACCTCCTCAGCAACCTCCGGCTCCTCCAGCTCCATCTTCCAGTCTTTCTTCTCCGTTTCTACCTGGAAGCTGGCGGGGTTCTTGGCCATGGCCTCCAGAACAGGTGACAGGGAATCTGCGGTTGGAGACTCAGAGTCTGAATCTTCGGCGGTGGTCTTCTTGCTCTGAAAGTCAAGCGGCTCAAACCTTTCAGGCTTTTTGGGAGAATCGTTGCTGGAGAACCAGTCTTTCTGCTCAATCTGGACAGGTTCCTCTGCTTTGACCTTCGGCAGGCTGGTCTCCTCGGCCTCCTTGACCAGATCAAAGGCTCCAAAGCTTTTGCTGTCTTCAACGGTTGTACCGTCTGCAGATCTCGCCTCCATCTCCTCGGTCATCTCCTTCAGGAGAGACACTTTGGTATCAAAAACAAACGGGTTGTTGGCGGATAGGTTGATTGGAGGGTTGGGCGACTCCATCATCCGGCGTTCCAGGATGGGGCTCTGTTCCTCCGGACTTCCCTCAGAAGAGCCAGAGTCCACTTTGTCAGGGTTGAGAGGGGAAGACTTCAGGATGTCTGGAAGAGACGGTGGCAAAGCAGAGTCCTGGTCATCTTCTTCCTCATCATCTTCTTTCAGACCAGAGGAGAACTGATTCATTGACTCCAAGAGGGCTTCACTGGCCGTCTTAGTGTTCTCAAAAAGTTTGCCCTCGTCTAGGATGGATGGTTGGTTTTCCTGGGACTCTCCAGTCTGCCTGTACTGGACCAGATCTGGTGTGGGACTCTCTGACATCTTGGTATCAGACTTCGGTTCTCCAAAATGGGAGTAGCCACTGTCGGCTAGCGGGGAATATCCGTCAAACGGGTTATTATTCTTCTTTACCTCATAATTCAAGTCTTCATCTTCATCAAACTGGTTGCCACAAACGTCTGGTTCATATCTGGAGGAGCTAATGGGTGTGGTGTCCTTGGTGAAGGAATCCATGGAGACCTTGGAGTTGTCTTCAGATGAGAGGAACGGTGAATCCCAGTGCTCTGTTGGGTTAGAGGAGGTAAGGTGAGACTCATGAACCATCATCAGAGGGTTGACAGGGGAGGGGCCAGTGGAGGACCTGTCTGAGCTAATCATCTTCTCCTCAGGGGAAAATGAAATTCCGCTGTCTTCACACGGATTATGAGGCCCCGAGTCTTTCCCTAAACTCAGGTAGGGAGCAGCTAGGGAATCTAGAAGGTCCTCCTTGGTTTTACCACGTCCGGGTCCAGAGTCGCCTTCTTCGCCATCCCAAGGCATGTTCTTGGAGAGAATAGTGGGGGGTGTGGTGGAGAAGGAGCCCAGGGGTGCAACAGATCCTGGGGGAGGGGGCTGGTTGGGACTCTCGGTCAGAGACAGTTCTTCCAGAGAGTCGGGTGAGTGGAGAGGGGAGATAGGAGAAATGGGTGCAGGGGAGTCACCCTTCTGCCCAAGTTCTTGAGTAGAGAGGGAGGAGGGAGAACGCATACAGAACAAATATCAAAAACATACTCCATTCCTTACAGTGCCCACCACACCTGGGTACAATCCACTCTAAGGAAGGTTTCCAGAGAGACCTGGAGGTCCAGACCAGACAAAACCTGCTAGACATTCACCACCAGTCCTGCATTCCCAAAAACAGAGAAGCCAAGTAGATTGGTCATAATTTGGTCCACATGCAGACCTCTGACTGGGATGTAAAGATTCTGGTTGAAATGAGCTAGCAGGTCCAGAACCAAGGGCAGACATGTGAAGGAATGGGCAGAAACCAGTGCGTCCCGGAGGAACAGCTCAGTCTCTGAACTCAGATTTCCTACCATCACTAAGGCGTTGGGTCTATTTAGTCCGCGGTCAGCTGCGGAGTAAGTCAACCGCAGCTGACAGAGGTCCCATGATGAAACTTCTAGTGCCTCGTTTCCACTGATCAGTGGGTCAGTTCAATTTGGTACGGCATTGTGTTTTCATTGTCAAAGTGGCCGTACAACCGTACCGCATCGCTCCAGGACAGAGGTACGGTACGGCTAAGGTGGAGATACTGGCAACATACAATACCGTCCATTGATCAGCAGACAGAAAAATCATCAACATTCATGCTAATGTGTTAAAATCATCAACATTCTGTGTTTGTCGTTATACTACTATGACGCAACATTAGGCCTTTGGGTTTAACCCAATCCGCCCTGTTGCGGGTCCATCTGGTGGTAGATAGGTTCTCCTGTATACGTTGGATCATAACATAGAATAGCAAACCACAGCTCAGTGGAAACGAGGTGTTTAGCCTGCTGCCAGTGATGTACTGCAGAGGAAGTTCTGCAGGTCCAAACCAGGCTCAGTAGAACATCTGGAGAACCCAGCTGTTCTGGTTCTGGGGGTTCAGGGAGGGAAGCGTCTGTCTAATCCATCCTCTGGTCTAAACATCGAGGCAGGATCTGGTCCAGGTGTGGTGCCAATAATCCATGCTCAGTGAGTCACATGATCCAACATGACGGTCCTCCTGCCTGACCTCAGTGACCTCGGTGCCCTCGATCAGGCTGGAGGACCGTCTGAACCACGATGCATCATCAACACTGGGTGACCTGCTGAAGGTCAGCTGACATGCTGGATCTACTGAGGAGGACAGAGGACTTGCCTGTAGGGAGCTGCATCAGAAGAAGAGGCTGAGCTTTAGCAGAAGAAGATGCATCTGTGGGAGGAGAGGTCAGAGGTCAGAGAGCAAGTCCAACCGGAATCAGGACGTATGCATCCGAAGAAACATAACAGGACATGCTTTTATTTTGAAGCAGGAAGAAGATCTGCAGTCATGTTAGCTTCATTTGTTCTGGACAAACCCAGTACAGGTTCAGATACCATGACAACGGTCAGCGAATCAAAATTCAACCGTTACATCACCAACCGCTGTCCAATCAGCGCCGGTTCTGACCCGTCACTGACTGGGTTCTGGTTCTGGTTGAAGGCGGAAAAACATGACAGCTCATTCAGAGAAATTAGTCCAGTGAATAAATATCAATGATTTTATCAATAACTAGAAGAACTGTTCATTGTTTTCCATCATGAAGCAGTTCAGGCTGCAGAAGGAACTGTTCACATCCTGGAAGAACTGTTCACATTCTGGAAGAACTGTTCACATCCTGGAAGAACTGTTCACACTGGATGAACTGTTCATACGTAAAAGGAACTGTTCACCCAGCTGGTTCTGAAGTGAACCAGTTAGAACCCAGATGATCAGAACCAGAGAAACTTTGTTGGTCTCATTGTCTGTTTGAAGGAAGTGGGTCGTCAGAACCTTGGGCCAGATTCTGATGGATCAGCCATCATCAGAACTGGCCATCAGTCAGGACTGGACCGGTTCTGATCGTTCAGACAGAACCCTAATCAGGCTGTAATGTGAGGAAACCAAACAGAACCACCTGACTGAGCTCAGGGTTCTGGGTTCTGTTTGGATCGCTCATGATGACCCGGCTCATCAGAACTAGTTCTAGCAGCCTGAAGCAGAACCAGAACCTGGTGGGTTCTGTGGGTCTGATCTGACCCAGTAGGATAACGGTGACATGACAGAGCCCGGTTCTGGTTCTGGTTTTATTAGGAATGAAGCTGGTTCTGGTTCTGAACTCTCAAGAACCTCCGGCTGTAACAAACCTGGGTCAGCTGTAGCTGGTTCTGACCCAGATCAAACCTCTTCCTCAGGGAGTTTGGACCGGCGCCAACAGATTAGAACCAGATTAGTATCGACACATGGAACCCGGCTGCCGTCTGCCCGACCCAAACAGAACCTGGATCGCCTGACCTGACCCGACCCGGGAAGCCAGCCGACCCACAAACGGGAACACGGTTTAGAACCTGGGCCGGTTCTGGTTCTGGAAGAGGAGCAGGGTTCCGTCTGGGTCGGTACCTGTCCCACTGCAGAACAAACAGAACAAAACCGACCCGAACCGACCCGCTACTCCCAGTGAACAATAAAGACAAATTGTTGGAAAATCTGGTCCAGTGTTTACTGATACCACATGGACCAGAACCACCAGAACCACCAGAACCGCCTAGTGAAGCCAGATGGTTCCTGGAAGTGGAGAACTTCCCACTATGTGATAAATCTTCACAAAAATGACTGAATTATGAAACTGTTTTAAATCGTAGGTAATAATAATAACAGACTGATTCCATAAACTAGAATATGACTGAAAAGTTCCTGTCAGCAGATCCATCACCAAGTGAAAGACAAGATATAGATTCATTAGATTACTGCACTTTTAACAGATTTATATTTTGTTTGTTTAATAGCTGCTAAAAGGTTATTTTATAAAGATGCTTTTAATCTGACAGTTTCCTGATTTATTGAGTCAGACTGTCTGTTGTCACAGGAAGGTTTTGGTTTTATTCTTAGGACTAGACCAGAAAAGGCCCCCAGTAACTCCCAGTAACTCCCACTACATCAGCCTTGCTTCTGACTGAAGACTATTATCATGCTAACATGCTAACAGCTAAACATGATGACATCATCAGCTGCTGCTCCAGTCAGAGAGAAGATGGAGTTTGGGATAAGACCCTCAGATACATTCAACCTTCCTCTGGGATGTGGGGTCAAAGTTCAAGTGTTATTGCAGTTCTGGGTTGTAAAACCTCTACCTTGTTGCCATGGTAACGAGATGATGCTATAAAATGAGCAGATGTTTCCCAAAGGCTGCTAGATTTATGGTTTTGTGACTAAAAATGTTTTCTAATTGGAAAAATCTGGATTAGAAATGATGAATTTATTTCAGGATGGATCAGATCTTTGTTTTCCTCCAGCAGAACCAGGCTGGGCCGACCCGAACAGGTCCAATGAGGCGGGATCTGTGTTTGCCTTTTGTTCTGGGTCTCGGCCCCACCCTGCCTCCATCACCTCCAGGAGGATCTGAGGCCTGCTCACCTTCACTCTGCATCCTCATCCTCATCCTCAGGAACAAACACCTCACCACAGCACCAGAACCGGGCTCTGGACCGCTGCTGCGGACCTGAGCCCTGCAGCGGGTCCAGGCCTCAGGACCGGGTCTGGACCGGATCCAGGGCCCGCAGGGCTCGGTCCGGGTGCGGCTGGAGCCCGGACATTACCGTCAGCTCCATCCCGCTGGCTGACGAGGAGCTGGGAATGCGGTAAACCGACTGGGAGTGGACTCCCAGCGGATTCCTTTGTTGTGACGAATCTGGGCTGGGCTAAGCACCGCTACTTCCATTATCGGACACGGCCTTGTCTGCTGCGTCGGTCCAAATCGACCCGTCTGATCCACATAATTACACAACAGAGGATGTCCAACGCGCTGACACCAGTACAACACCAGTATGACACCAGTATAGCGCCAGTATAACCGCCTGACATCGCGGAGCTTCTATATTAGGAAAGTTGCGCAGTTCAGACGCCTGATGAAGCGTGTTTAGCGTGTTTGTGTTAGTGAATAGCACCGTGTCGCTGTCCGATAATGGAACCAGTCTAAGCAGTACCGCTAGCCGCGCTGGAGCACGAAACGGTCCATGGTACCGCCACCGATACCGCACACAGAACCGGCTCATATTTATCCAGACACGCCGTCTCTCGGTTCCAGGAACTGGAGAGGCGATTTAACGGGTAATTCACCGGGTCGACACCGACTCATCCCCCGGTCCAAACAGAACAGGTGGGCCGCATCACCACCGGGCTGAAACCTGCTGGAAAACCAGCGCAGATGATTCAGAACCTTCCCGGTGAAATGTTCCGATCAGTGGGATTCTGCAGATCCAACTGGGCGGCAGGGAGTCAGGCAGCAGCCCAGGCAGGACGCGGTCCTCCCCGGGCTGAGGAGCATCACCGCCCGGCGGCTCAGACTCACCCTCACCGGGAGATAAAGCACGAAAATCCGGTAAAAACCAAGCCGGTTCCAGCTGTGGTACCGGTTCTGATGAAACCGAACAGCCTGGGTCCAATGTCCCGACTAAAGAGAGCAGAACTGCTCTCAGATACTCACACGAAGCCGGAGCCAGTGGTTCCTGTGTCACCGCGGGCTGCGCTGCTGCCTCTGCCGGGGATGGCGCTGCTTCCCGGGCTGCAGCCGCGAGGAGGGCGTCGCTCTGCGGGGCAGGAGGCTCCGGGGGGGCCGGGCCGGGGACCTGGGGTTCTGGTTCTGGAACACTTTTCTGCAGTAGCACTGGTTCCGGTTCCTTAAAAGGTTCTGGTTCTGGCGCATTTTCCACAGGTTGTGGTTCTCTGATTGGTACCGGTTCTGACTCATAAACCTGCACAGGTTCTGGTTCTGGTTTCTGGACTGGTTCTGGCTCATAAACTTGCATAGGTTCTGGTTCTGGTTTCTGGACTGGTTCTGGCTCATAAACTTGCACAAGTTCTGGTTCTGGTTCCAGGACAGTTTCAGGTTCTGTCTCCCGGACTGGTTCTGGTTCAGGTTCTGGTTCTGGGCGGGTGGAGGTCACTGTGGGCTCCTGCAGCCCGCTCTCCTCCTCGGCCCGGTGCCGGTCCAGGGCGTCCTGAGCCCCGCCGACCAGGTCCACGATGTCATCGGGATTGAACAGTTGGTTGCCGGGCCCCGGGTCCAGCTGGGGTTCTGGTTCCGGTTCGGGCTGGTAGTGGTGGCCCTCGCTGAACAGGGGGGTGCTGGAAGAGACCTCCTCGCTGTCTGCCATGTTTTCTGGCTCTGAAAAAAGTTTCTCCCGTGGAAAAAGTTCCGGTTCCGGTAGTTTTCCGCTCTAATTTCCCCCCTGAAGTGAACTACGGTCGGGAAAAGCCACGGAACCGCTCCGGTTCGATCCTTTTTCTGTCCGAACCGAGCCAAAGTGCGCCACGCCACACAGCAGCCCCACGGCGTCGAACCCGAGCCTCAGATGGCGAAACCGAGGGAACTCCCGCCAGCCAATCAGGTGCGAGCAGGGCTCTGAGGGACCCGACCTCTGACCAATCAGATCGATCTCAGTGGGCGTGGCGAAACCTGACACCGCCTCCCTTAAAAGCATGGTGAAAATTTAGGAGGAGCAGTTCTGGGAGGCTGCGACAGTTTGGACCCAGGTTCGGTTTTAAAGTGTCCAGGTTCGTTTCTACACCGATCTGTGTGTGTGTGTGTGTGTGTGTGTAGAGCATTAAACTCATGTCATTATGTATCTTATAACGACATGAGATATGCCATATTTATTATCAGATATTACACCTGACTAAGCAACAACACAGAAACAAATTAAAATAAGACACAGTATTTGTGTATGTTTATGGTAACTGGATGTTTCAATTAAAACTTTTTTTTTGTGTGAAATAAATTCATCATCAAAATTCAAATAAGATTTTTAAAAAATACAAATACTAGAAATACGAAGAACAGATATAATACTAACATTTAAAACATTAAGGTAAAAGATAAAACGCTGTGAAACACTGCAGCATGGTGGTGGCGGGGTGATGATGGGGCTCAAACCGGAAGTCCAGGAGCGGAAGCTGCAGTCGCCATTGGTCAGATGTTCAGCAGCAGCTGTGGACTCATCATGAGTCACGCAACGTTACTACCGCTGCGGGGACGGAGCCGTGCTGCGTTCAGGCCAGCTGGGAAAGGAGGGCTCCACCCCCAGATAGAGCGGTGGAGCTGCAGTTGAGCAGGCGGGATCGATCTTGTGGCAGCAGGGCAGCTGGGCTGGGATCCAGGGCGACAGGCGACACCACGGGGCCATAAATACCCCGGAACACGCGTGTCCGGGTATTTATGGCGGCTTCACATGCAGCTGGCGACATGTGAGCCGAGTCACAGCAGGAGAAGCTTCTCTTCTTCTGGGTCAAATATCATCAGCTCAGAGGCTCTTATTGTGAAGGGGGTCACCATGGCAACCGGTTCTGGACGGCTGGTGATGGATGGAGATGAGAACAGTGACCGGTTCTCCTTCTGGAACGGTCCTGGTCTTACTCATATGTTCTGGAAAAACGAACAGAACTGAGTCATGAGATGGAAACGGGTCAGAACCAGACCGGATCGGTTTCATCTTAACCCGTTCTGCTGACTCATTTATCAAGAACCTTCTGGATGTTTGCAGCTCCTGAACCAGTGGAACCAGCGGGAGGTTCGGCCCAACTGGACCGGATCGGGTGGTTCTGTCTGACTCTCTGGGTTATCTTTAGCCTCCCAGCAGGATGGTGATGATGGTGATGAAGATGATGCCAGCAGCGGCTCCGATTAGCATCCATTGCCTAGCAACACGTGGTCTGTTTACAGCGCTGGAGCGGGTCAGAACCGGGCCAACGAGCCACAGAGGAGCCAAAGTCCAGTTCACATCAGGTTTATGATGCTGGAGTTTCCACTATGTCTGCTGATCACATGACCAGCTTCATCATGTAAACAACATCATCATCATCAGCCTCCAGCGGAACCAAACCCAATCCGAAGGTTCTGGTTCTGGAAGTATTTTATGTGTTTCTGTGAATAAATTAGTGCAAAAACATTTTAAACAACTGTATTAAAAAAATGTAATATTTTTGGTGTTTCTTTAGGATTCTTTTTCTCATTTAATTAAAATTAATAATAAAAATAAACTTAAATATGACAAAGAGAAATTAACTTCATCAAAGTGATTCTGTGAAAGAAAACAATAAATTAAGCAGAAAAAGATCAATTTTGATGAAAAAATGTCCAATTATTTAAAGATTGATAAAGTCCCGTTCCCTGTCCAGGTGACCCTGCCCCCCCTCCATCGTCCGGTCCAGAACCGGTCCAGACCGGTTCAGAGCCACCAAAACCAAATCAAACACAGGAAATGAAACTAGGTTCTGATTCTGATCCGTATCAGAACTGGCCCAGATCCAGATACTGATCTATGTTCCTCTGGTGATGATGTCATTGTCTCCATGGTGACATGACCTCTGACTTTTTCCTTGGGTTTACTGGGAGAGAGCAGAATGCAGACAGGAAGTGATGTCACAGCCCGCTAATGGCAGCTAGCTTCAAAGAAAACAATCATTTATTATCAGAAAGGAAAACAGAGCAGGTTAAAACCAGCAGCTAACGCGCTAGTCACAAATATTAGCTCTGCTAACGCAAAACCACTGTACTAAAACATAAGCTAATGCTAAAGAGCTAAAATCATGTTCATAGCCAGACTGACAAAACATTTGTAGTTATATTTCTTGCCCCAACACAGTTAATATTGAATTCAGAATTTATTTGGAAACGTACAAGAATTGATTTTGAGGAAATTAAGTACATGTATCACCGTCCTCCACTTCCTGTCTCCGTCCTCCACTTCCTGTCTCCGTCCTCCACTTCTTGTTTCCATCCTCCACTTCCTGTCTCAGTCCTTCATTTCCTGTCTCCGTCCTCCATTTCCTGTCTCTGTCCTCCACTTCCTGTCTCACAGGAAGACGTGCTCCATGAGCCATTCCTCTTCCAGGTCCGATGTCCAGGGTCCAGGTCCGTGCAGGATGGAGTGGACGGCCCGGCTCAGGTCAACCCCGTCCAGTTCAGCGCACAGTGCCGCCACCTGGTCCCAGAAGTCCACTGAGCACTTACTGTCCTCCAAGATGGCCGTCGCCAGCACGTCTGAGGGTACAGGGACGCGTCAGGACGTCTCACATCCGGGCCGGGTCAGAACCGACGCACTCACCTGGACCTCTCCTCAGGAACCCTTCCAGAAGCTCCAGAGCCATCCGGTTCTGGTTGAAGTCCGCCAGCATGGAGGTAAAGGTCCCGCCCACAGACAAGATGGCCGCCTCCCCGTTGTCGTCTGCGTTGGTCAGCAGCTGGAGGAGGGACAGGGTGGGCGCGTGGGACAAAACCCACAGGCTCTCCTCTGGACACAGACAGGACAGGTTTTGGTTCTGGTCGGACCGGGAAGCCCTCACAAAGACAGAGAGACATGATACACGCAGTTCATGAGAACCTGCAGGTTCTGTTTCTGGTCAGACCCAGAGAAACAGGCTGACCTGCGGTGAGCCTCTTCCTCTTGATGACCTCGGCGGCGCCGTGCACCAGGCCTCTTCTGCACATGCTCAGTGCGGTCTTCTGGTGGCGGCTGCAGGCCTGGTAGACGGTGGAGGCCAGAGCCAGGCAGAGGTCGGCCACGCCCCTGTTCCTCTGAGCATGCTCAGTGAGCGCGTCGCCCACAGCCTCAGAGAAGGTCAGCCTGAGGGGGACGCCTCAGTTACACCAGAACCCGATTCAGAATCTGATCCAGAACCCGACCTCAGTCCGGTCCAATCACACGTTAAAGCCCAAGTCTCGACCCAAAGCGTGTTCTGATGCTCGTACATCTCAGACCAGATGATTTTCCCTGGAGCCCATCAGAAAACTCCAGTCCAGATTTGGACTCAGCCCGATTCCTCCTTGCAGCCTGGGCAGCGCTAGCGCTAAGAGTTAGCTCCATTAACCCTCAAGAGCTAATCTATGGTATTAGTTTAATTGACACTAAAGCGCTAATCATAAACAAGTTGCTAATACTAACGCAATAATCATAAATATTAGCTCTACTAATGCTAAAGCACTACACCAATACAATATTTAGCACAAGCTAATGCTAAAGCACTAAATCCGACCTGCCACATGCTACTGCACACGCCGCCCTCCACAGGGCCAGTTTGTTACTACATGTCTCTGTTTGTTTCAGCTTCAGGAAGTGATTCTTTACAGAAGAAACTTTCACTCATTGTTTCAGTTTTATAGTTGTTGAGCTTTGCTAACGCTGATGCTAAATTAGCCTAATTAGCCACGGTATGCTTCGGTCAGAAGCAGCAGGACATCATGGAGGTTATTAACCGTCTACAGTGATGCATTCTGGGTACAGAATAAACGTTGTTTGCTGCATCGCATCATGGGCTGAAAACAGGAGGAGAGGAAGTGAAACTGCTGTGTTATCTTCACCTCCTTCACAATAAGAGCATGATATAAGCAGCTAACTAATAGAATAATCCTCTACAGTTTGTAACCAAAACCTCAACACAAATGTTGAATGTTTCAGGGTTTATCTGGAGAAACGCCGCCGCACCCTGAGGGTCTCACATGGTTCCTGTCAGCTGATTGCAGCTCAGCAAACACCTGAAATCACCTGCATGGAGTCTGGAGGACAGGCTGGGATTTCACAATCAGCTGCTCATTCTTCCTGCTATTAATGCAGGAGAACCGACCACTGGACCCAACCGAACAGATTCACTGATTAGTGCGGCTGGCACCAGTTGGCTGGACCTCAGATGAATTATTTTCTTAAAGGAAGAGAATATCGATGCTAAATATTTTCATTTATTTTGTAGTTTTTCCTCTGTTGTGTTTCTAAATGTTGCTTTCAGAACCGGGTCAGAACCTCACTTGTTGAGCGTGACGGCGTTAGCGATGAGCAGCACGTCTCCGTGCTGCAGAGCCGAGGCCACGCCCTTCAGCGACATGGCCGCCGACAGCCGGCTGCCCGTCGCCGCGGTAACCAGCAGCGCCCGGAAGAACAGCAGCAGTGGGGGGGTGGAGCCCGGCGGGGCCCGAACACCTGAGGGAACAGAACCAGAATCAGCCAGGTTCTGGGGGAGGTTCTGGTTCTGGTTCTGGTTCTGAACCTCGAAACATCTCCATGGTGTCCGAGTCCCTCAGGACCGGAGACCGGGCCGCATGGAGGGCCGCCGCCTCGTACTGGGAGGACCGGAGCAGGTCCAGGAGCCTGGGAAACAGAACCAGAACCGGTTAGAACTACAGCCAGAACCACAACCAGAGTCAGTTACTAGTTGCAGTGCAGGCAGGCCCAGGCATCCTGGTTCTGCCTGGGTCTGGTTCTGACCCGTAGAACCCGACCTGTCCAGGTGGTTCCTCAGCAGTTTGGACTCGTCCAGCCCGGTCGGTTCCTCTTCCTCCAGCAGCTCAGCCGGGATGCAGAACGGCTCTTCAGCACCGCCTGCAGAACCCACAGCAAAGGTTCTGGTGGATCACGTCCAGAACCAGAACCATCGGTTCATTTCTAGATTGTGAAGTTGGACCTTCGTCCTGCAGATCGGTTCTGATCTCCTGGAGGTTCTGGATGACAGAACCCAGCAGCGCCTCCAGCGGAACCGTCTGACCCGATTCCTCCCAGACCGTCAGACACTGACCCAACAGCTTCAGGCGCCGGAACCTGCAGAGATCACGGGTCAGAGCTGCAGCGCCACCTGCTGGACCGGAGGGGAAATGCAGGAGGCTCAGGGAGGCAGGAACCAGAATTTGGACCGGACTCTGTTCTGTGTTCTGTAAACGTTTCTGTTTCTGTTCAAGTTTAAATAATCTGAGGCTAAAGCCGGATTCTGGTTCTGGTTCTGGTTGACCTACAGTCATGACCTCAGATGTTCTGATCCGACCCAGTTTCCATACCGGATCATCAGCTGCTGGTTCTGGGCCCTCAGGCGGTCTCTTTGGACCTGATCCTTTTGCAGGTCAAAGGTCAGCTGGGTCTGGACCTCCACAGGACCACACAGGATCTTCCGGTCCAGAAGGTCGTCTCTCTGCGTCTTCAGGTGGTCCAGATGGACCAGCAGAACCTCCGGGTCTTCGGACTGGGCCACGGTCAGACCTGTAGAAACGCAGAGAGGCGGGTCATCAGAGGTTCTGAAGCCCACCTAGAACATTCGGCCCAGTAAGTCCAACAGAACCTGGTATCAGCAGGCTCTGGGTGGTGGCCTTCTGCCTCTGGACCTCCTGCTGAAGTTCTGCTGTCTGGTTCTGAAGGACCAAGGTTCTGGACAGAGAGCAGACATGCTGGTGAACCTGTGGTGCTGTTTGGACCCGACCAGAACCAGCAGATCACCTGTCAGTGATGTGAGCAGCATAACCAAGCAGGGACTGCAGATGGGACGCCACAGCTTCCTCCTCCCTCCTCTTCATCTCCCTGATGACGCCGTCGTACTCTGACTTTATGTCCAGCAGGAGCCTCCTATAGGCTGAGGCTCGACCAATCACCTGCAAGATACAGACCTGACCAGCACGGCTCCAGAACATTCTGTTAAACCCATCTGGATCACTTCTAGGTTCCACCCGGAGCTCTCTAATATGCCAGGCTAACAGCAGAGCTAATTTTTTATTCAGCTCTTTAGCATGTTTATTAACTTTAACAATGTTTAGCATACTTAACACACCTTAAGTTAATCATTTGAGATAAATTCTAACATGCTAATTTAAGAGTCTGTGTGTGTCGCCAACAGGTGGTGGATGTAAACATGGTTGAAATAAGCGCTTCAGCATTAGCTTCTGCTAAGTACCATGTTGGTATAGTACATTAGATACACCAACATGGTGTAGCTAGCCCTTATTGCTAGCGCTTTAGAGCTAGTGACCGTGAGCAGTGTCCATCACTGCCCCTCAGTTTGGGTCCAGTCTGGTTCCTCAGTGATGAACCTGAGAGTGGTGAAGGTTAACCTTCAGGCTGACAGAACCTAGTCTAGATGGTCAGAGAAACCCAGAAGACCTGCAGCAGACTCGGGAGAGCTGAAAACAAAGACATGCCACACTTTCCAGACTGTTATCTGTAAAAGAAATCTGGAAAATCAAGAATAGGTGTGTCTTTTCTACTTTGAGGTTTGAGTTTGGACTGGAAGAACTACATAAGAAGGTGAATAGTTCTGTAACGTCCTGTGTAAAATGGACAAAAACTAAAAAATCTCTAGAAAACTCAGAGAACAGTTGTTCCAGAGGAGAAGAAAGACTGGATCACATGAAGGAAAACATCAAGGACCAAAAGAAAATACTGAAATACTTAATAAAATCCGTCACCTGTTCATAATATCATAATTAGGACTTCCATAAGAGTTTTGTGTAAAATATTTCACCCGTTCATCTCACCTTGTTGAACGCGGAGCGGTAGATAATGTATCGCAGCTCATCAGTGCCCTCCTCTGGACACTGCAGGTACTTCTTCTCTTTCTCAATAAACTCGTTTAGAGACTGAACAAACGTCTCGTCACTCTCACACCCTTCTACATCCATCACGGGACTCATTTCTGGATCTTCGGTGTCATTTTGTTCTTTATCCATATTGTTATTGTCTAGTTTTAAACCAATTTTAACTCTTTTGCGCGTTAACCGTCAGTAACATAGCAATAGTGGTGTTGCCAAGGAAACCGAGGACCGCTTAAAATCATATTTTCGATCATTTGAGTTATATTATTTCAAGTATTTACCTTAATTTTATTTTAATATGTTCAGGGCCGAAATATGTTACAGTAAAAAGTACACTAACGACGATACAAAAATACTGTTTTTGTTTTTTAATCAGGCACAATAACTGCCAACTACCTCCGTTGAATCGCGTGTAGGAAACCCCGTTCTTTCCCCTTTGAGGTCCTCTTCTCAGGATCCGCCATTAGGAGTGAACCGGTGGTGAGTGATGCTGCGTGTTTTTATCACTTTTTAATAAAATGTAACGGTATTTTGGATCCGTTTTGAAACTGAGTGAGTTCCAATAGTCTCTCCGTGTGTTTCCGTACAGGTGGACCGAACCTCACGATGCAGATTTTCGTGAAAACCCTCACGGGGAAAACTATAACCCTCGAGGTGAGCGTGATGGACGGTGGCGGCGTGTACTTACTGCGGTTAATTGGAGCGTTACTGTTTAAAGGAGCACATATTAAGCTTTTTTTCTGATTGTTATTTTGATGTATAACGTAATAATGCTTCGATTGGTCATAAAAAGCGGCTAAACTGAAGCTACGTGGCTAAAGTTGGTAGAGCAGTAAACACGTGTAGACGTAGAGGTTCGTTTCTCCGAAGCGGATTGAAAAACTCAGTGTTGGAGCTTATGCAGTGATTTTATTCAATGTCATCAGCTCAAATGTATGTTTATTTTCCAGGTTGAGCCTTCAGATACTATTGAAAATGTCAAGGCTAAGATCCAGGACAAGGAAGGTGAGTGTAGGCTGCTGCAGTCGATCCATTCAGGTGGTTCTGACTGATCCTGAACGCCTCTAAATGAGGACCTGAAATGAAAACTGGAGGAAGAAGATCCTCTCAAGAAATATGTCTTAGTTATTATTATATTTTATAATAATAACTAAGTATATTATACTTCTGAATCTGATAATTGCCTTATTTACTTTATAATTTTAATTTTTATAGTCTCTTTGTCAGTTTTTCAGCAACTTCATGTGTTTTTTGTCTTTAAATGAAATCTATCATCTCATTTGTTGAAATTAGCTGGAGTAATGGCTCAAGACAAGACAATTGTAATTAACTGAAAGAATATTTACAAACTGAGTCACATCAAAACATTTTCACAACATATTAGTTAATATATAAAACTCTTCATGGATATTGGAGGGTTTCTCTAAACTTGTTCTGTTCATCTGTTTCTGGAGGTTTTGACATGTTTGCTTATAGTTTGCTTCTGCTTTGCAGCTAAACTAAAATAACCTCTGATTCGCTGCTCATGTAGAAGATAGATTATCTGCAGCTCAGAAAGTTTGCTGGTTCAATTCCAGATTTCTTCAAAGTTAAATTAGAAACATGAACCCAGATGGCTGCTTCATCTAGTCAGGACCATCAGTTTAACCTGAGATTGGAGGTCATTGAAGGGGTCTCAAGGTCATTGAAGGGGTTCTCCAGGTCATTGAAGGAGTTCTCCAGGTCATTGAAGGAGTTCTCCAGGTCATTGAAGGAGTTCTCCAGGTCATTGAAGGAGTTCTCCAGGTCATTGAAGGGGTCTCGTTCTCCAGGGACTCCAGTTTGTTTAAATTCTTGCTGATGTTCCTGCAGGAATTCCTCCTGACCAGCAGAGGCTGATCTTTGCTGGGAAGCAGCTGGAGGACGGACGGACGCTGTCAGACTACAACATCCAGAAGGTGAGACTTGATCATTTGATCTTCAGATTAATTGAAATGATCTATAAAGTTAAACATTTTAATCTAACATTTCTCCTCTGATCCATTTTGGTTCAAAAACATTTGATGCATCAGTGAGGAAAGCTGAAGTCAGTCTGAGTCCAGAGTCCAGAAAATCATCCTGTCAGATGTTCTGAAATGAAATTAACATATTTAATTTACTGACACTAAATGAATCCTGTCACTTTAAACTCTGGAAATGTTATTTATCCTTGAACAGATTATAGTATTTTAACAATCTGTCATACATGGTTACATATTCATTGACCAATAGATCATCTGCATGTTTCACCTTCAGTCTGACAGTGTGAGGAGTTACAACCAGTTTACTGACATTAATAAAACACAAACTTAATGTTTTAAATGTTTCTGGAGATCGGTGCCATGTTTTTCAATGGAGTCGATCAAAATCATTTTTGCTAAATTGCAGGATTATTTCTGATACGATCAGGAAGTGGAGCTAACATGACAGAAACTGAATCAGATCGAAGGTTTTCTGCTTTTTGTCCAAATGAACATTTTACCAACCAGCTGCAGCAGAGAATCTGAACGGTTCTGGACCGGTTCAGTGTTGGTTCTGGTGGCCTGCAGGTGGCGCTCTGACCCGGTTCCTGTTTGCAGGAGTCTACTCTGCACCTGGTGCTGCGGCTGAGAGGCGGCGCCAAGAAGAGGAAGAAGAAGTCCTACACCACACCCAAGAAGAACAAACACAAGAGGAAGAAGGTCAAGCTGGCCGTGCTCAAGTACTACAAGGTGGGCGGGGCTTCTGGGGGGGGCGGGGCTTCTGGGGTCAGAGGGGGCGGGGCTTCTGGGGTCAGAGGGTGGCGCCTCTTCCCTTCAGTGGCTGACTGTGTCTATCTGCAGGTGGATGAGAACGGGAAGATCCACCGTCTGCGGCGCGAGTGTCCGGCTGATGAGTGCGGCGCCGGCGTCTTCATGGCGAGTCACTTCGACCGCCATTACTGCGGCAAATGCTGCCTGACCTACTGCTTCAACAAGCCGGAGGACAAGTAGAGCTCTGGAGGAATAAACAGTTTGGTTCCACATGCTGCAGTCTGAGTCCTTATTCACTGCCTGGTCAACGGGGTCAGAGGTCAGGGCTATAAATATCCAGTTTCCAGAGAACCAAAGAGCTGATTGGCTCTCTGGGCCTGATGCATGGGGACAAAATCCAGTTTAAACTTGTAATTTTAAAAGATGAACTCAAATTATTTAGAATGTAAATCAATTAATAAAATAAAATGTTAATTATAAAGAAAACCATAGAAGGAAACCAGTAGTGGATGGATTTATTAAAACCAGCTCAGGTTTCTGGGACCAGAACCAGTATGACCTGTAGGAACCAGCAGCCAGCTGGAATCGGGTCACTGATGTTCCTCTGGTTCTGTTTCTCAAACTGTTGGACCCAGAAACATTAAAGCCATTAATCAGAGACCAGTCAGCTTCCAGTTGACCCACAATAACTGGAGTTACGTTAATATTTACAACCTGACATCAAAATGTTTTCTGGTTGACCTCATTGAACTGGAGTTACTGGGAGTTACTGGGAGTTACTGGGGGCCTTTTCTGGTCTAGTCCTAAGAATAAAACCAAAACCTTCCTGTGACAACAGACTGACTCAATGAATCAGGAAACTGTCAGATTAAAAGCATCTTTATAAAATAACCTTTTAGCAGCTATTAAACAAAATATAAATCTGTTAAAAGTGCAGTAATCTAATGAATCTATATCTTGTCTTTCACTTGGTGATGGATCTGCTGACAGGAACTTTTCAGTCATATTCTAGTTTATGGAATCAGTCTGTTATTATTATTACCTACGATTTAAAACAGTTTCATAATTCAGTCATTTTTGTGAAGATTTATCACATTGTTGCCTTTTATTGTCTGATTTTATCAAGTGCTAAAACAAAACGTCACCATGAGGTTCTGTAACAATCAAAATGTTTAAACGTTTAAATAAGTTCTGTGTACCCAAATGAATCAAAGTTTAATATTTTAATGATGAGATTCTGATTTTCCAGCTGGTATAATAAACATTTTGTCCTGCTGACTGACAGCAGAGAGATGATGTAACTTTAATATAACAAATATTAAAGACCAAAACCTTTTATGGTTTTTACTGGATTCTATAAAATGTGGATTAAAGCCGAGATGTTTGGATATGTAAAATATATATTCTCTCTGAATGTAAATCTATTAATAATTTGGTTTCTGTCAGTACAAAGCGAATTTCTCTTTTATAAAGACCAATAATTTAATTTTGCTGAATAGTTACTGTAGGTGGTTTAAAGTTGAACAAACTTTTGAGTCTTTATGAAACATTTCATCCTGTTTGATGATGGATCTGAACATTTCCACGTTCTGCGAACAAACATGTAAAAACATGTGGTTATGTTATATATGTTTTCTCAGACTATGGCTTCAACGTCACGCAGACACGTTGCCATGGCAACCAGTAAACAACGGCCACGCAGGCGCAGAGCAAAGGCGCCCCTGATCCAGGCAGCATGAAAACAGACATGCTAACTGCTATGTTGGCATTTAAACACGTTTCCTGCTACTGTTTGTGTCTAATCATTTCCCTGAAGGCAGATTTCCACAAACAGGTTTATAAGGCAGAAATGACTCAGAAAATGTCTGAGGTGACACTGAGGTCAGTTGTCAGGACGGCTCCACTTCCGCACGGGGACCGGAAGTGGAGCCAGAGGACCAAAGAACATTTCCCACCAAAAAGGAAAAACAACAACTGAACATTCTGTCTGTTGCAGATTTATGATTTTGACTTTCCATTTGTGATCATTATGACGTTTTACCTGAACACTTAAACACCTGTTCTCCTGATTACCTCAGAAAATGTTTCTGTGCCAGAGCCGTTAAGATGATAAAAGTTAAGCTAGCATAGCTTCTTTCTTTAGATTGTAAGTTTTTACTGACCTGTGGAGTGTGATTCCTCTGGACCTTGTTGTCTTGATGATTAATATCAAAAGTTTGCTTCCCTTTTCAGATTCTTTGGTCATTTTCCCACCATTGATTTTCCTGACTCAATGCAAAGCAGCAGCACCAAAGTAGCTCCATATTCAAGCTAGCTGTAGCATCTCAGGTACAGAGAATAACTGACTGTTCACTGGATCAAAGACCTGACTGACCTGACTGACCTTTCAGCTTAAGCTCACCTGTCCAGGTCTCCAGTCCGGTTCTACTGTGGTTCTGTTGGGTCTCAGGCTGTTTGGACCTTCTGAACAAACTGGAAGTTTGATTTGTTTCCTGCTTGTTTCTCTGATGTTTGGAGAAAATGTTCAGATGAATCTACAGGATTATTAGATTATTGATGAACTGGAATCAAACATGATGATCAGCTGATGATTCTTTATTTTCTTCTCTGAACAAACTGCTTTATGTTTTTATTTGCTGGAATCAAACTCTGGTTTCTGGGTCCAAATGTGGGATCTAATCCTTCAAAGGAATATTTTTACTCATTTGTCGTTGGCTAAAATAAGTTATAGTTTTGAAATAGTTTATATTTGAGCTGAACTTATTTGACCTCTGCTGGGTTTCCAGTCTGGTTTCCTGTTTCAGTCTCTACATGTTTGACTCTTTCACTCAGAAACACGTTTTCAGATTCATGGATTCTGATTCTGTTTGAAACTAAACGATTCCTTGGAAACTTCTTCCTCTTCCAGGATAATTCCAGGATGATTCCAGGATCTTCATGTTGTTTTTCTTCTCAGTGATTATCAGGATGTTTTGTTTCTCTCTGTTTTGCTTTTCATTCATAATTTCATTGAAATGTTGATCAGTTTTTTCTGTTTCTAATCATTTTAAACATTTCAGATTCAAAACTTAAATCTTCCTGCAGTTGAACTTCATTTCACTTCTTTGTTTCCCTTTAAATTTCAATAAAACATTTAATGAAACCATTTCATGAAGGTCAAAAGTGGAAAATCTTTATTTTTTTCTTCCATTCAGATTTTCTACCTGAAACTGAAAACCTGCATATTTTCTGGTTTCTGGACTCGTCCAGAACCTTCTGGATCAATCGAACCAGAACTTGAATCGTTTCTGATTGGTGGAGAAAAACAAGCCGAACTAGAAACTGACATGAAGGAAAGCAGAACTTTAACTGGGACGTTTCTGGAGCTTCGTGTTCACAATGAGCCGAACGTAAAGCCGGTTGGTTTGTTCTGCCCACCTGGAGCGCCAGCCGGGTGGAGTTCTGGAGAACATCGAAACGCCGAGCAGGAAGCAAACTGGACAGAGGAAGTGACATCAGAACTGGATGAGGGAAATGGGAAACATCATGATGAAGATCCCAGAGAAAACCCAACAGAACCAGAACCTGCAGAACCACATCCAGGTTCTGTTCAGATGAACACAGGAAGTCTTTTCTTCTTCTGCTGCTCAGCTGGAGCCACACGGGTCCAGAAGAACAGAGGAGGTTCTTGAGGAACCACTTCTGGACCGAGAGTTCTGCTGGCTTTGGTTCTGATCCGGCTCTGTTCTGGTTCTTCAGGGAAGTTCTGGATCTACTCAGCTTCTTCTGTCTCCTCTCAGGTTCTGGTTCTGGTCGTGACCTCTGACCTCCATGAACCTACTGACGGCTCCCTCTCTGTTTGTTGCCTGAACGGTACCGGGCCACAGAGGCCGGCCGGGTCGGCGCCGTGCGGCCCGCGGGTCTACATGGCGCCGCCAGTCCGTCTCAGGGGGAACGTCGAGGCGCCGAGGCTGAGCAGGAACGTCTCCTGACACACGGGGGCGCCGTGGAGCAGGAAGTGACGCCTGATGATGGCGGTGGGGGGCGAGCGGGGCGCCGTAGAGACCAGCAGAACCAGCAGAACCGGGTCTGGGCCTGGGGAGGGAGGAAGAGGAGGAGGGCGGGGCGCGACGAGGAAGAGTGGCGTAACTCATGGCGACGCCCTGGAGACCCGAGGGAGTCGGACCGCTGTCAGACAGAACCAGAACCTGGTGCCAAGGAGAACCTGAGGAAGAGGAGGATGAAGAGCAGTTACCTGGTGAACACCTGCCTGGTTCTGGTTCTGGTTCTGGTTCAAACTAGTTTATTTAGTCGAGTCAACCTGAGGCCCAGCTGCTGATGCTAAGCTAACAAAGCTAACTAGACTAGCGAGGCTCTGCAGGCTGAGATCCTAAAAAGTAAAAAGTAAAATATGTTTTAACTTATTTATGTAAAATAAATCATTAAATTTTTATTATTAAGAAATTTGATTAAATAAAAACAGAGAAAACAGCAACAGGAAGTGATGCAATACTCTGTAGCCAATCAGAGCCACAGGAAGTCAGCCATGATGACGACTGATTGGTAACAACAGGAGCTGAACCAGTTCCTACTGAACAGAAAGAACTGATTCAGTGAACTGATTCAGAATCAGTGAACTGATTCAGTGAACTACATATAGGATGTGAACATGAACCAGTTCCTACTGAACTCCAGATCAGAGTTTGAGTTTCTCCCAACAGGAAGTCAGCAGCAATGAGGAAGAGGAGGAGGATGAAGAGGAGGAGCAGCAGGAGGTGACGGGTTACCTGAGCGTCCCCAGGAGGGGGGGGGGCCTGGCATCTGCGTGTGGGGGCGCCATGGAGCCGGAGGGCCGTGGAGTCGGTGGAGGGAGGAGCAGTGAAGGTCTGAGTGTCTGAGGGGGGGCCTGGACACCTTCAGATGAGGTGAAGAAGAGGAGCAGGGGGATGAAGATGAAGGGAAGAGGAAAAACAGTGAACACGATGAAGATGAACTGAACAAACTCTGAAATGTTCTGATCCGACTTCCTGTCAGGATGTGTCTCCTCTGAGCCACCGTAGCTTCAGCAGATCAGAGTTGGGCTGCAGGCGCCCGACGTTCAGCAAGAGGAAACACCGAGTCCAGACAGGACCGGCGGACCGGACCGGGCCCGGCTCCGCCTGGTAGACCGCGCTCAGGGCAAAACTAAACCAGCCATGAATGTTAATCAGCAGCCTGCGGCAGAACACCTGATGTCACACCTGCTGAACTTTGACCTCAGTCCAAACCTGCTGGACTCTCCGATGAAAGTCAGTTTTAACTGAATTAACTTCCTGGTTTTTGTCTCATTCAGAGGAACAGAACAGTTCATGAATCCGGCTGCAGTGACGACACGTCACCACCAGGTGGCAGCATGAACCTGTGTGTGACTTACACAGCTGTGCTGGAGGTTCTGCTGGAGGTTCTGCTGGAGGTTCTGCTGGAGGTTCTGCTGGAGGTTCTGCGGTCTCGATCCGATCACGGTTCCGTTCAGACTTCGAGCGAGGCGTCGCAGGTTCTCTGCGCTGTAGTTCTCGTCGTCGCCTGCAGGGGGCTGCAAACGACACAGAATCAGTGAGGAAGAACTTCAGGATGAATTTAATTCGACTCAAACTGAAAGTTCTGATTTCAGTTCCGGCTGAATCTGGTTTCATTCATCAGTTTTTAGGATTTTACTTCCAGACGTGTTTCTGTTTTATCGTCTCAGGTAAAAACCGCCTGCAACAGGAAGTTAACGGTGTTCCTTCAGAACAAACCCAGAACGTTCTCATGTCGACTAGAACAGCAGCAGATCCTGATCCTGAAACTATGATTACTGATCAGTCTATCGATCACAGCTCCGCGGTCTCTTGGTTCTGGTGTTAGCAGCAGCTTCCTGTGGGTTCTACCTGTTCCCCAGGTGAGACCGGTCTCCTGTAGGCGTTTCTCTCAATTTCAGCCGTCGGCGTTTTGGAGCGTCTCGATCCGGACGGCGTTCTCCTCACCGCTGGAATGGAAGCAGGAAGTGTTCATGCTGATGTTTACATGTGAAAGGACGAGGAGTTCCTGCCATCTGTGCTCCTACCTGCTCTCCTGCCCCCTGGCTGCGGGCTGACGCCACGGCTGCCCCGCGGCATGCTGGGAACCTGCAGGCTGGCCTGGTACAGCGTATCCAGCTCCGATAACTCCTCCCCCTCTGCTGCTGCATGCTGGGAGCTGTAGTATCTGTTGACGTTTTCAGCCCAGCGTTGCACAGGCAGAGCAGCTCTGAGAGCCTGATTGGCTGGTGGGGAGCAGCTCCTGATTGGCCAGCCCACAGTGGGGGCGGAGCCAGAGGAAGAATCCACAACGTCCAGCTGATTCGGGGTTAAACAAGACCACTTCCTGGTTGGGCAGGAGGAAGGGGGCGTGGCTATGCTTGTGGGCGTGGCCTGTTTGTTTCTGGAGTATCCCGAATCCTCCGTCAGCTCATGACACCTGTTGTCACCTCCAGCATGTGATGGAGTTTGGGAACGTGGCCAGTGAGGGGGCGGGGCTTGTGACGGGCCAGACCACGCCTCTTCCGGTGGAGGGGGCGGAGCCACGTCGTCCAGGTAGGTTTCCACAGCGAGAGCAGGGAGGGACCTGGCGCTACCGAGGGGTTTCCCAAAGCCAGAGCAGGGGCTCCTGCTGGAGGCAGGGTCAGAGGGCAAACCCGATGCAGGAGGGAGGGGCTTAACAAGGCAGGTGAAAGGGGGAGGAGCCTGGTGGTCCTGTCGGGCAGCTGATTGGTCGCCCTGCTCTTCTGTCAGAAGTACTGGGAGCTGGAGAGGCTCTGATCTGCAGAGGGAGGAGAGAAGACTGAGGTCACCAGAGGAAGGTCACCTGCTGCTCTGAGGGGGCGGAGCTTAGACGTTATGATGTAAATAAGGTGTCACAGAAATGGAAAAAAAGATCCAGCAGCTCCACTCTAACCCTGCAGCTCATCCCATGACCTGACAGTAGGGGGCAGCACTGAGCAGAGCAGGTGGTACCTGGGCTGTTCCAGCGTCTGCTGCTCCTCCTGCTGCTCTGCTTCCTGTCTTACTGCCTCTGACTGCTGCAGCTGCAGCTGCTGCATGCGCTGCTGCAGGCTGCGGCATCTCCTCATGCAGCGCTGCAGCCGGCCGTGGCTGCCGGCTCCGCCCTCGGCCGCCGCCGGCCGCAGCTTGGCTGCAGCGGAGCAGGAAAACGTAACCATGGAAACAGAAAGTAACAAAAGGGATAAATGGGAAAGAAAAGGTGCATAAATAATAAGATGCTGTGATGAGGTCATGCAGAAATGTTTAAAGGAAACAGGAAGTGGCGATGCGGCCTCATGGTGGCGCTGTGAGGAAACCAAACAGAAAGAATGGAATCCGGGCGAAGGTTCTGGTTCTGGTTCAGGTTCAGGATTGATCTGCTCTCATCATTCAGACTTCTTCTGCTGCTGCAGGTTTCAGGTAGTTTGGACCGGATCAGAACCCAGAACCAGCCATGAACACAAACAAGTCAGGAAGTCTAATTTTCATTTGCAGGAATGAGATTCGTTCTGAAAGGGCGCAGCCACACAAAGGGGCGGGGCTTACAGACGGCTTCATTGACCGCAGACAGCGCCGCCGCAACGTCGCCCGCCTGCTCCAACCGCAACGACTGGTCCAGCAGGAGCTCCGCCTCCATCACACACCTGTCGAAGCTGTCGCCTTTACCTGCAGAACACACACACACACACACAGAGTCAGTAACAATGGCAGCTGTTTGTTCATCACTTCCTTTGTGTTTCAGTTGGAGTTTGTTCAGCAGATCAGAGGAGAAAATTTCTGCTGCTCCATCTGCTGAACACACACTGACACACACTGATAAATAACATGGGGAGCAGCTGAGCTACAGCAGCAGATACCACAGCCAGGAACAGAACGAACAAACCATCGGGGATCCAGGTTACGGTGGAACGTCTTGGTCCATTTTGGACCCATCAGAACCTCCTGAGGAACCAGCTGCATGATGAGGATCATTGACACAAAGTCCAAATGGTCTCGGTTGGATCTGATTCTCCAGAGTCTGGTTGAACATGAGTGCAGAACCTGTTGGCCCGTTTCAGACCGACGGGTTCTGGACCAACCAGAACAAGAGGCAACAGGAGACCCAGCAGGGATCCACTGTCAGGATCCTCCATCCTGATCTGAGCTGCTGTTCACCACCAGAACCTGAGTTACCTTGGATCTGCAGCTGGTCCAGGTCCAGGTACTTGCTGGGTCTGGGGTTGAAGCCCAGCGCCTCCTCCCTCTCCTTCTCCTGCCGCCGCAGCCGCTCCTCCTCCCTGGCTCTCCGCAGCACCTCGTCCTGCAGCTCGTCCAGCTCGCTGCGGCCTGCGGGGGGCGCTGCAGCAGCAGGAACATCAGGGTTACAGACAGACTCTGGATGGGGTCCTGAGACGCGGGCCTTCGTACCGAGGCTCCCCCTGCTGGGGGAGTGGAGGTCCTGCAGCAGAGCGCCGCTGCTCTTTGACCTGATGCTCCATGAGGGTCCTGAGGAGGAGGAGGAGGAGGAAGGATTCTTCACACCGCTCTCTCTGCAGACACAGTGGATCATATTATGGGATGTGATTCTTTACAACAGCACCCAGAACCAGAGTGTGACGTTTGAGGCCAGAGGTCAAAGGTCAAGTCTTAACTGTGTCAGATTTAGGGGAGACTGTCTCCTGTTGCTCTTTGACCCCAGACCCTAATCTGAGGCCAGCTTGTTTGGAGCTCCTCCTGCTCCTCTGGTGACTCTGTGACCTTTCACCTCTGGGTTTTGTCCTACCAGTCTCACCTGTCCCCCAGGTTGAGGTCCAGGCTGACGGGGCTGCCGCTGTTCCTCTCGCTGCTCTCGTAGCCGCTCTCCATCCTCTGGACCAACCTGGGAGCAGCAGGGAGCTGCCCTCCTCTGAAGGAGCTGGGGAGAGTCCGGGAGAGCGCCGGCGCCTCCTCCTGGCCCGAGGAGGCGCCGCGGGCCCCGTCGGGCTCATGGGCTCCTCCCCCCAGCGGGCTGTATCCCGCCTGCCTCCGCCGCTCGCGCGTGAAGATGGTGTCGATGTTGAGCGTGTCCCTGCGCGGCCTCCAGGCCGGCCGGCACCGCCCCGCTCCTCCGGAGGAGCTGGCCTTGGACTCGCTGCTGGTGCTGTCGGCCTCCCAGTCCGGGACGGGAGCGGAGGAGGAGCTCAGAGCTGCGTCCGCAGCGGGGAGGAGCTCAGAGGACGACGGGCAGATCATGTTGGTCATCGTCTCCTTAAAGTCTCTGAGGCGACTGGCTGAGGATGAGGAGGATGAAGGTTTGGGGAGGTGCCGAGGAGCCTGCTTCTCCTTTAAGGTTTCTCCTGGAGGACGGAGGAGAAGAAAAACATGTAGAGGACGAGAGGAGGACAGAGGACAGCAGCGATGAGGAACCAACGGCCAGAGAATGAAGACATGAAGAACGGACCAGATTAAACCAGATTAAACCGGTTTCAGTACCAGATTAAACCGGTTTCAGTACCAGATTAAACCGGTTTCAGTACCAGATTAAACCGGTTTCAATACCAGATTAAGCCGGTTTCAGTACCAGATTAAGCCGGTTTCAGTACCAGATTAAACCGGTTCCAGTACCAGATTAAACCGGTTCCAGTACCAGATTAAGCCGGTTTCAATACCAGATTAAACCGGTTTCAGTACCAGATTAAACCGGTTTCAGTACCAGATTAAGCCGGTTTCAGTACCAGATTAAGCCGGTTTCAGTACCAGATAAAAACCGGTTTCAGTACCAGATTAAACCGGTTTCAGTACCAGATTAAGACGGTTTCAGTACCAGATTAAGCCGGTTTCAGTACCAGATTAAGCCGGTTTCAGTACCAGATTAAACCGGTTTCAGTACCAGATTAAACCGGTTCCAGTACCAGATTAAACCGGTTCCAGTACCAGATTAAACCGGTTTCAGTACCAGATTAAACCGGTTTCAGTACCAGATTAAGCCGGTTTCAGTACCAGATTAAACCGGTTTCAGTACCAGATTAAACCGGTTTCAGTACCAGATTAAACCGGTTCCAGTACCAGATTAAACCGGTTTCAGTACCAGATTAAACCGGTTTAAGTACCAGATTAAGCCGGTTTCAGTACCAGATTAAACCGGTTTCAGTACCAGATTAAACCGGTTTCAGTACCAGATTAAACCGGTTCCACTACCAGATTAAACCGGTTTCAATACCAGATTAAACCGGTTTCAGTACCAGATTAAACCGGTTCCAGTACCAGATTAAACCGGTTTCAATACCAGATTAAGCCGGTTTCAGTACCAGATTAAACCGGTTTCAGTACCAGATTAAACCTGTTTCAGTACCAGATTAAACCGGTTCCAGTACCAGATTAAGCCGGTTTCAGTACCAGATTAATCCGGTTCCAGTACCAGATTAAGCCGGTTTCAGTACCAGATTAAACCGGTTTCAGTACCAGATTAAACCGGTTTAGTACCAGATTAAACCGGTTTCAATACCAGATTAAGCCGGTTTCAGTACCAGATTAAGCCGGTTTCAGTACCAGATTAAACCGATTCCAGTACCAGATTAAACCGGTTCCAGTACCAGATTAAGCCGGTTTCAATACCAGATTAAACCGGTTTCAGTACCAGATTAAACCGGTTTCAATACCAGATTAAGCCGGTTTCAGTACCAGATTAAACCGGTTTCAGTACCAGATTAAACCGGTTTCAGTACCAGATTAAACCGGTTCCAGTACCAGATTAAGCCGGTTTCAGTACCAGATTAAACCGGTTTCAGTACCAGATTAAACCGGTTCCAGTACCAGATTAAACCGTTTTCCAGTACCAGATTAAACCGGTTTAGTACCAGATTAAACCGTTTCATACCAGATTAACCGGTTTCAGTACCAGATTAAACCGGTTTCAGTACCAGATTAAACCGGTTTCAGTACCAGATTAACCGGTTCCATACCAGATTAAACCGGTTTCAATACCAGATTAAACCGGTTTCAGTACCAGATTAAACCGGTTCCATACCAGATTAAACCGGTTTCCAGTACCAGATTAAACCGGTTTCAGTACCAGATTAAACCGGTTTCAGTACCAGATTAAACCGGTTTCAATACCAGATTAAGCCGGTTTCAGTACCAGATTAAACCGGTTTCAATACCAGATTAAGCCGGTTTCAGTACCAGATTAAGCCGGTTTCAGTACCAGATTAAACCGGTTTCAATACCAGATTAAACCGGTTTCAGTACCAGATTAAACCGGTTCCAGTACCAGATTAAACCGGTTTCAATACCAGATTAAGCCGGTTTCAGTACCAGATTAAACCGGTTTCAGTACCAGATTAAACCTGTTTCAGTACCAGATTAAACCGGTTCCAGTACCAGATTAAACCGGTTTCAATACCAGATTAAGCCGGTTTCAGTACCAGATTAAACCGGTTTCAGTACCAGATTAAACCTGTTTCAGTACGAGATTAAACCGGTTCCAGTACCAGATTAAGCCGGTTTCAGTACCAGATTAATCCGGTTCCAGTACCAGATTAAGCCGGTTTCAGTACCAGATTAAACCGGTTTCAGTACCAGATTAAACCGGTTTCAATACCAGATTAAACCGGTTTCAGTACCAGATTAAACCGGTTTCAGTACCAGATTAAACCGGTTTCAGTTCCAGATTAAACCGGTTCCAGTACCAGATTAAACCGGTTTCAGTACCAGATTAAACCGGTTTCAGTACCAGATTAAACCTGTTTCAGTACCAGATTAAACCGGTTCCAGTACCAGATTAAGCCGGTTTCAGTAACAGATTAAACCGGTTTCAGTACCAGATTAAACCGGTTCCAGTACCAGATTAAACCGGTTCCAGTACCAGATTAAACCGGTTTCAGTACCAGATTAAGCCGGTTTCAGTACCAGATTAAACCGGTTTCAGTACCAGATTAAACCGGTTTCAGTACCAGATTAAACCGGTTCCACTACCAGATTAAACCGGTTTCAATACCAGATTAAACCGGTTTCAGTACCAGATTAAACCGGTTCCAGTACCAGATTAAACCGGTTTCAATACCAGATTAAGCCGGTTTCAGTACCAGATTAAACCGGTTTCAGTACCAGATTAAACCTGTTTCAGTACCAGATTAAACCGGTTCCAGTACCAGATTAAGCCGGTTTCAGTACCAGATTAATCCGGTTCCAGTACCAGATTAAGCCGGTTTCAGTACCAGATTAAACCGGTTTCAGTACCAGATTAAACCGGTTTAGTACCAGATTAAGCCGGTTTCAGTACCAGATTAAGCCGGTTTCAGTACCAGATTAAACCGGTTCCAGTACCAGATTAAACCGGTTCCAGTACCAGATTAAACCGGTTCCAGTACCAGATTAAGCCGGTTTCAATACCAGATTAAACCGGTTTCAGTACCAGATTAAACCGGTTTCATACCAGATTAAGCCGGTTTCAGTACCAGATTAAGCCGGTTTCAGTACCAGATTAAACCGGTTTCAATACCAGATTAAACCGGTTTCAGTACCAGATTAAACCGGTTCCAGTACCAGATTAAACCGGTTTCAATACCAGATTAAGCCGGTTTCAGTACCAGATTAAACCGGTTTCAATACCAGATTAAGCCGGTTTCAGTACCAGATTAAGCCGGTTTCAGTACCAGATTAAACCGGTTTCAATACCAGATTAAACCGGTTTCAGTACCAGATTAAACCGGTTCCAGTACCAGATTAAACCGTTTCATACCAGATTAAGCCGGTTTCAGTACCAGATTAAACCGGTTTCAGTACCAGATTAAACCGTTTCAGTACCAGATTAAACCGGTTCCAGTACCAGATTAAACCGGTTTCAATACCAGATTAGCCGGTTTCAGTACCAGATTAAACCGGTTTCAGTACCAGATTAAACCTGTTTCAGTACAGATTAAACCGGTTCCAGTACCAGATTAAGCCGGTTCAGTACCAGATTAATCCGTTCCAGTACCAGATTAAGCCGGTTTCAGTACCAGATTAAACCGGTTTCAGTACCAGATTAAACCGTTTCATACCAGATTAACCGGTTTCAGTACCAGATTAAACCGGTTTCAGTCCAGATTAAACCGGTTCAGTACCAGATTAAACCGGTTTCAGTACCAGATTAAACCGGTTTCAGTACCAGATTAAACCTGTTTCAGTACCAGATTAAACCGGTTCCAGTACCAGATTAAGCCGTTTCAGTAACAGATTAAACCGGTTTCAGTACCAGATTAAACCGTTCCAGTACCAGATTAAACCGGTTTCAGTACCAGATTAAAACCGGTTTCATACCAGATTAACCGGTTTCAGTACCAGATTAAACCGGTTTCATACCAGATTAAAGGTTTCAGTACCAGATTAAAACCGGTTCCATACCAGATTAAACCGGTTTCAATACCAGATTAAACCGGTTTCAGTACCAGATTAAACCGGTTCCAGTACCAGATTAAACCGGTTTCAATACCAGATTAAGCCGGTTTCAGTACCAGATTAAACCGGTTTCAGTACCAGATTAAACCGGTTTCAGTACCAGATTAAACCGGTTCCAGTACCAGATTAAACCGGTTTCAGTACCAGATTAAACCGGTTCCAGTACCAGATTAAACCGGTTTCAGTACCAGATTAAACCGGTTTCAGTACCAGATTAAACCGGTTTCAGTACCAGATTAAACCGGTTTCAGTACCAGATTAAGCCGGTTTCAGTACCAGATTAAACCGGTTTCAGTACCAGATTAAACCGGTTTCAGTACCAGATTAAACCGGTTCCAGTACCAGATTAAACCGGTTTCAATACCAGATTAAGCCGGTTTCAGTACCAGATTAAACCGGTTTCAGTACCAGATTAAACCTGTTTCAGTACCAGATTAAACCGGTTCCAGTACCAGATTAAACCGGTTTCAAGTACCAGATTAACCGGTTTCAGTACCAGATTAAACCGGTTTCAGTACCAGATTAAACCTGGTTTCAGTACCGAGATTAAACCGGTTCCAGTACCAGATTAAAGCCGGTTCCAGTACCAGATTAATCCGGTTTCAGTACCAGATTAAGCCGGTTTCAGTACCAGATTAAACCGGTTTCAGTACCAGATTAAACCGGTTTCAGTACCAGATTAAACCGGTTTCAGTACCAGATTAAACCGGTTTCAGTTCCAGATTAAACCGGTTCCAGTACCAGATTAAACCGGTTTCAGTACCAGATTAAACCGGTTTCAGTACCAGATTAAACCTGTTTCAGTACCAGATTAAACCGGTTCCAGTACCAGATTAAGCCGGTTTCAGTAACCAGATTAACCGGTTTCAGTACCAGATTAAACCGGTTTCAGTACCAGATTAAACCGGTTTCAGTACCAGATTAAACCGGTTTCAGTACCAGATTAAACCGGTTTCAGTACCAGATTAAACCGGTTTCAGTACCAGATTAAACCGGTTTCAGTACCAGATTAAACCGGTTTCAGTACCAGATTAAACGGTTTCAAGTACCAGATTAAGCCGGTTTCAGTACCAGATTAAACCGGTTCCAGTACCAGATTAAACCGGTTTCAATACCAGATTAAGCCGGTTTCAGTACCAGATTAAACCGGTTTCAGTACCAGATTAAACCTGTTTCAGTACCAGATTAAACCGGTTCCAGTACCAGATTAAGCCGGTTTCAGTACCAGATTAATCCGGTTCCAGTACCAGATTAAACCGGTTTCAGTACCAGATTAAACCGGTTTCAGTACCAGATTAAACCGGTTTCAGTACCAGATTAAACCGGTTTCAATACCAGATTAAGCCGGTTTCAGTACCAGATTAAGCCGGTTTCAGTACCAGATTAAACCGGTTCCAGTACCAGATTAAACCGGTTCCAGTACCAGATTAAGCCGGTTTCAATACCAGATTAAACCGGTTTCAGTACCAGATTAAACCGGTTTCAATACCAGATTAAGCCGGTTTCAGTACCAGATTAAGCCGGTTTCAGTACCAGATTAAACCGGTTTCAGTACCAGATTAAACCGGTTTCAGTACCAGATTAAACCGGTTTCAGTACCAGATTAAGCCGGTTTCAGTACCAGATTAAACCGGTTTCAGTACCAGATTAAACCGGTTCCAGTACCAGATTAAACCGGTTCCAGTACCAGATTAAACCGGTTTCAGTACCAGATTAAGCCGGTTTCAGTACCAGATTAAACCGGTTTCAGTACCAGATTAAGCCGGTTTCAGTACCAGATTAAACCGGTTTCAGTACCAGATTAAACCGGTTCCAGTACCAGATTAAACCGGTTTCAATACCAGATTAAACCGGTTTCAGTACCAGATTAAACCGGTTCCAGTACCAGATTAAACCGGTTTCAATACCAGATTAAACCGGTTTCAGTACCAGATTAAACCGGTTTCAATACCAGATTAAACCGGTTTCAGTACCAGATTAAACCGGTTCCAGTCCCAGATTAAACCGGTTTCAATACCAGATTAAACCGGTTTCAGTACCAGATTAAACCTGTTTCAGTACCAGATTAAACCGGTTCCAGTACCAGATTAAGCCGGTTTCAGTACCAGATTAAACCGGTTCCAGTACCAGATTAAGCCGGTTTCAGTACCAGATTAAACCGGTTTCAGTACCAGATTAAACCGGTTCCAGTACCAGATTAAACCGGTTCCAGTACCAGATTAAACCGGTTTCAGTACCAGATTAAACCGGTTTCAGTACCAGATTAAACCGGTTTCAATACCAGATTAAACCGGTTTCAGTACCAGATTAAGCCGGTTTCAGTACCAGATTAAACCGGTTCCAGTACCAGATTAAGCCGGTTTCAGTAGCAGATTAAACCGGTTTCAATACCAGATTAAACCGGTTTCAGTACCAGATTAAACCGGTTCTAGTACCAGATTAAACCGGTTTCAATACCAGATTAAACCGGTTTCAGTACCAGATTAAACCGGTTTCAATACCAGATTAAACCGGTTTCAGTACCAGATTAAACCGGTTCCAGTACTAGATTAAACCGGTTTCAATACCAGATTAAACCGGTTTCAGTACCAGATTAAACCGGTTTCAATACCAGATTAAACCGGTTTCAGTACCAGATTAAATCCAGCCTCATCATCTTCATCACCTGCTTGTTTTGTTTTATCATCTTCATAAACTGATGTAATAAACTCTTTATTCTGATCTTTGTGTTCAGGTGACTCCACCTTCCTGTTTATTAGATTATAATCTACTTTAGCGTTTCTTCGTTAATCTAAGCCCCGCCTACCATCGCTGTGGTAACCTGCTGATGGCAGATCGGGTTCTGGTTTGATTCGCAGCGACCTGTTGGAGCTCCGCCTCCTTTCTGCGGCTCCGCCTCCTTTCCTCAGAGGCTGCTCAGCGTCCGCCACGCGGCCTTACAATGAGAGGCATTATGGGATGGTTTACCCATCATGCAACACGGTGAATGAGTGAATGAATGAAGCAGTGAATGAGGACAGCAGAGGACAGTCTGGTACCGATGGCGTTCAGGCTGCAGAGGGAGGCGTGCAGCGTTCCGTCGGGTCGCTCCATGCAGACGAGCGTTCCCTGGGAGTCGGATGAGCAGCGCCTCGCCACGGCCTCATGGTAGGACTGGGAGGACTGGCGGCCGCAGTAGCTCTCTGTGGACGAGTCGGTTCGCGTGTCGCTGGAGATGGACGGCTCGCGGCCTGCAGGGGGCAACGACAGGTCATTTATGAGAGAAACACACGGAGAGCTACCGTTAGCCGCTGTAGCACTTAGCCGCTGAAGAGCTTTCGGTAGCCCTGTAGCAGCTAGCCGCTGTAGCTTTAGCGCTGTAGCAGCTAGCCGCTGAAGAGCTACCGGTAGCCCTGTTGCAGTTAGCTGCTGTAGCAGTTAGCCGCTGTAGCTTTAGCCGCTGAAGAGCTACCGGTAGCCCTGTCGCAATTAGCCGCTGTAGCAGTTAGCCGCTGTAGCTTTAGCCGCTGTAGCAGCTAGCCGCTGAAGAGCTACCGGTAGCCCTGTCGCAATTAGCCGCTGTAGCAGTTAGCCGCTGTAGCTTTAGCCGCTGTAGCAGCTAGCCGCTGAAGAGCTACCGGTAGCCCTGTTGCAGTTAGCTGCTGTAGCAGCGAGCCGCTGTAGCAGCTAGCTGTAGAGCCGGTAACGGCGGCAGGCCGAGTGTCTGCGGCTCCTGTTACCCGAGTCCTCGCTGTCGTAGCCCCCGTGGAGGCGCTGCAGGTCGAGGTGCGGCGGCAGGTCCTGCAGGGTCACCGGGGTCCCGCGCGGGTCGGCGTACAGCAGCAAGCAGCGGCTGGTAGCGGCCCTTGATGCAACGCGACACCACGTCCTTCCACCGGGGCCCGATCTGAGGGAACAGCAGAAACAGGGAGGGGAGGGGAACAGCAGGGACCCGTTCACTGAAACCTCTGAATACAGGAGGTCCCGTTCTGGACTGGATCCGGATCAGAGGGCTAACCCAGAACTCCAGGACCGACCGCCGGAGAACCAGCCGGAGAACCAGCGGAAACCTGAGCTCTGCTCTGGTTGCCATGGGAACGAATGTTTCTGGTTCATATAAACTCAGAAACATGACACTATTATGGGATGTTTCGGAGTCAGCATGAAAATCAGTGGGAAGATTTTCAGCCTCAAATTGATTCAACAAGTTGGTTTCTATGGAAACGGTGGTTGGATTCCCATCCGTCATTAACCTCCATCTTCTTTCCAAAGTTTTTTCAATAAAATCATAAATCAGGTCAAATGTTTATATTTCTTCAGTTTTTTCCCAAATCTGTTGAACTTCATTATAAACCAGTTCAGAACCAAATTATGACCCAATCTGAACAACTAACGTTTAGGATCCTCATTATTTAGTCATAGGAGAGATTTTAACTTTAATTTTATTATTATTCATGTTTTTATTGTGTTTATTAGTGCAGCTGTTCATATCCTGGAGCTTCCCTAAGAAAAACTATTTACAATAATAATAACAACTATAATAATAATCCTATGAATTACAGCAGTTTTATTCCTTAACTTTTAGTTTCAGTATTGATTCAGGTCTAACTGAAAACTTTCTATAAACTAAAGAAAAATCCAACTGACCAGGTTCTCTTCCTCTAAAAACGAAACTCAAAGTGTTTGAAATAAATCCAGCTGGTTTTAAGCTAAACGTGAGAACATGATCTGAATCCTGCGTCTCACCGTCTCTCTGATGGAAGAAAAACTTCCTGTTCCTATTTTAGCTTTTCTTTTCCCGCTCTATCGTTTCCACCCGTCCTCCATTATCCAAAGCATCGCTCAGACCGGACCGGACCGGACCGGAGCAAAGAGAGTAACTGTTTGTTTAACAGGCAGAAAGAGACGGAAGCTGGTCTGCAGCGTGGGCGAAAAGTGTTCACTGATCTGACCTCTGACCTCTGATCCAACCAGCTGCACCAACAATGGAGGGATTTCCTGTTTCACAAAGAAAGATAAACCAGAGCAGGAGGAGAGAGGGAAGGATGGATGGATGATGGATGGATGATGGATGGATGATGGATGGATGATGGATGGATGATGGATGGATGATGGATGGATGATGGAATGATGGATGGATGGATGATGGAAGGATGGATGGATGATGGATGGATGATGGAATGGATGGATGATGGATGGATGATGGATGGATGATGGATGGATGATGGATGATGGATGGATGATGGATGGATGATGGATGGATGGATGGATGATGGATGGATGGATGGATGGATGATGGATGGATGATGGATGGATGATGGATGGATGATGATGGATGGATGATGGATGGATGGATGGATGATGGATGGATGGATGGATGGATGGATGATGGATGGATGATGGAATGATGGATGGATGATGGATGGATGGATGGATGATGGATGGATGATGGAATGATGGATGGATGGATGATGGATGGATGATGATGGATGGATGATGGAATGATGGATGGATGATGGATGGATGATGGATGGATGATGGATGGATGATGGATGGATGATGGGTGTTCTTCTGCAGACGGACTCGCCACCAATATGTCGTCCAAATAAACGAACAGAAACGACATACCCTGCAGGACCGAATCCATAAGCAGCTGGAACGTGTGCGCTGCATCCGTAAGAACTCAAAGCCCCAGTGATGACTGTGGTTCTGGAGAACCTGATGGTAGCCTGGCACCAAGTCCACCTCAGAGGAAACTGTCACTCCAGCCAGGTGGGCAGGAAGTCCTGAATGTGAGGAACTGGGTTCCTGTCGTTACTGCTTGAGTTGTTAAGCGCCAAATATCCCCACAGGGTCGCCGACCCCCGACTGCTTTGGGAACCATGTGCAACAGAAATGCCCATGGACCGGCACAGAAACAGATGCGTAAAAACGAAGGAAACATCTGCAAGTAATGCCAGCATGTTCTCCATCAGCCGCAGGGCTTGTGATCCCCTGACTGCTAGCGGTTAAACCACACGGCGTGATGTCAGCCCAACCTGTTTCTGATGACATCCAAACCAGAATCACTGGACCAATGAGCTGCTGTCAAACTGCAGTCCTGAAATAATCCTGCATTCGATTGGTGGATATGGACCGTATTGATCTTTACTGCCTCGTTTCAATTCCTTTAATATTTTGGTTGCATTTCTTTTCTCTTAACTCTGATCCTTGAAAATATGTGCAGTTAAATATAATATCACTACATGGAGACAGAGAAGCTTTTATTCCTGCACTTTGTTTTTCCAATCAGAAAATAATTCATATCTAACACTAGATATAGATTTTGTATGGTTGCACATTCTGAATCAATATATCTATACAGATAAAATGACAATATGATCAACAACTGCTGGGGTGAAGTCAGGCTGGATCTGATGACATCATCAGCCCAGCGGTGAAAACATGGCGGCCTCCATCGGCGGCCGTGGAACATTTCCCAACGAATTATGAGTTCTGGCGAATCAAAGCCAGGAATTTGTTAATTAAAAGGAAAATTGCAACATATTTAGGCCAACATGTTGATCCTTTTATCTGGTGAATAAAACAAAAACGGCGTGAAGCGCAGCGCCACCTGCAGCTGGGAGGAGAACACTGCAGTTTAGGCTTTTATGCTTTTTAATGTTTTATAGTTTTTAGACATTTTGGATCAAGTTATAATTATTGTGTCAAAATAGAGGCTGATTCACCTCGCGGTGAGGTCACGGTGAGGTCACAGTGAGGTCACGGTGAGGTCACAGACCCTCCACCAGGTTTCGGGTAATAAATCGGACTCCATCAGAACCGAGCCGGCCGGGTTCGGGTCTCACCTCCTTCACATGAGCGTCATCGAAGTACATCCACCTCCTGATCTTGGTCTGGAAGAAGAAGGTGGAGTAGTGCTTGCCGTAGTAGCAGACCACGCCCACCAGGTAGAGCTCGGCCCGCCGGGCCTTCTCCTCCGTCACCCTGTAGAACAGCTGCAGAACCAGAACCGGGTCAGCCCTTCGCCCACCGCGCTCCGGGTCGCCTCCGGGTCGGTTCCTCACATCTCCGAGTCGCAGGCGGGTTCCCAGGGAGTGGATGACGTCCTCGGCCAGGTCCGACCGCTCCGAGTCCCACACCAGGCCGATGCTGACGATCTCTGGGCTGTTGAGCAGAACCCGGGCGATCCGGAGCTGCTGGCCGCACCGGCTCTGAGGACGGCAACAGAATCAGGACCGGCACTGGACCGGAACCAGCACTGGACCAGGACTGGACCAGTATCTGCTGGGGGCTTACTGGGCAGGTGCGCAGGTCGCCCATGCTGGCGTTACGCA